>JADWPU010000004.1:0-181629 GCA_016109575.1 Phialophora chinensis | reverse complement strand
GACCAAACAGTCAACGCCGACCAAACAGTCAACGCCGACCAAACAGTCAACGCCGACCAAACAGTCAACGCCGACCAAACGGTACAATGGAGCAGCCAAAGTGTGCACACAGGTCCTCCCCTGGGCGGGAAACGCCGCATGTGTATCATCCAGCAACGATATCTATCATTACCACTGCACGCTGCCTCTGGCTAGTTAACCTATGAAAATGGCCAGTCCAGCACACTCTGCTTGCCAAGGAACTCCGGCGCTAAATCGAAATGCACCTCTCAAACATGCACGCAGTGCCTCCAGAGCGTCCAGCCGGCGAAGGTCAAAGAGGCCGAAGTCTGCCACCTCTCTGGTCAAGGCCGAAACCAAGTCTTCAGTACATGCGACAACCTTTGGTATAGAGCTCGAATTTGTCTTCGCATTCAAGGAGGACCTGTTGAAGCATGTGATATCTAAAAATGATCTTGGAATAGATATTGTCAAAACACTTGCCGATAATGAGCATCGACAACTTGTAGTGACAGAACAAGTAGCCAACGGTGTCCCCGTTCCTGCTTACGACTGTCGCACACGGGCCCCTTCATGGGCATTGCACGTCCCAGAGACGGACGTGACCTGTCAAACGAAACAGTTCAAGGGCATGGGCTTCGTCAGGTGTGATGGCGGGAAGATGTGGGTGCGCCGATATGTGATGGAGCCACTTCTAATTGCGAAGGATCTTCTGGACCATAAAGGTCTTGACGCTAATGTTGTAGGATGGATTGAGCCTCATTCTCAGCACCGGGATGATGTGGAAGCCGCAAATATCATATTCCCAGCCGAAAATGGGCCCCATGCAAGCATCATGCTCCGGAAAGTCAATGTGGACTACACGAAATGGACCTTGACAAACGACCATACCCTGGTAGGAGCACTGCCAAGTCAACTCCACCACTGCCTGAGAGCTCAGGGTGTGTCTGAGGACGACCTGACGAATTGGGATAGTTATGGCATGGAGATGATATCTCCGGTATTCAATCTCGACAGGAAGGATGAAGGAATTGCAGAGCTCGGAAGATATGTGCAAACCTTAAGAGGGGAGGACACTTCAACTCTGCAATCCGTGTGGGCCAGTGCACATGTGCACGTTGGGTTCAACTTCGACAAGCCGAAGGACATGCCTATGCTGCTATTCCAACATCTGGCATATATCCTGGTCTTACATGAAGACCTAATATCGAAATGCCATCCAAGGAGCCGTTGCGGAGTTCCAATCCCTCAACAAGTGTTTGAGGAACCCGAGTTCGGAGATCTAGGAGAGGACGAGGATTTCAATCCCGAGGACTACGAACCACCTCTATTACCGACGGAGGACGAATTGGAGCAAGAAAACGAACAAGCAGTCCTTGCGTTTGAGGCCGCTTACACCGGCGTCCACCCAGGTGCAGAAAATATCAGTTCGAATGCTCGACATCTACGCAAGACGCTCGCAACGCGGTCGCTTCTTGACATGAAGGACGCCATCTTCAAGCAGGGCGGAAATATCTTTGACCTGGTGGACGTCCTCCAACATCAAGACGAACAAGGTGACACGTACAGAGGGTACATGTACAACTTTGCCAACCTCGTCAATTTGGCGCGCAACGAGACGAGTTGGAAATCGATCAAGCCCACTGTTGAGTTCCGGCAGCACGCCTGCACCACAGACCCTGCCGTACTGGAACATTGGGTCATATTGCTGGAGGCTATTGTTCGCAAGGCTGAGGACAACGCTTCCGAGGCTGTTGCAGAAGATATGATGGAGAAGACGTACGCTGAACGGGAAAACAGTAAATACCCTACTTCCACGGAAGAAGCGCCTTGGCCGTATCAAGATATGAAGTTGTTCTGCATGGAGTTCCTCGGCCTCGATGAGCAAGAGGGCAGATACTGGCAAGGGAGGTTCAACACGTTCAAGGATGATCGGCCAAACGACGTTGCCGCTTGATTCTGTGTGCGTGGTAATTAATAAGGCCTTCGATGGCAAAGGAAGACCTGCGGCACTTGTGTCGGCAATAGTTATTGATATATATGATTCCTACGTTAGAGCATTGCCGTGAAGGCTGAATGTGATACTGTGTGCGGATATCCACCAGATAGACAAAAGAACATTATGTATTCAGAACCGAACGGGACAATTGTTACATTCATGAGTGTGAACTGGTCATGCGTTGACGGCTGGCAGCCTCGCCCTTCAGCCTCGTCGGCGGCTTCCCGGCCCGGCGCATGGCGCACCGGTCCCGTCGCTCCTGCTGCCGGGCCTGACGCCGATTTTCGCAATTGGAATTCGTCATCGGCTCTGTTTTTCAGTCCTGAAATTATCTTAACGCTGTACATCTCTTCCGCACGAGTATATTTTCGCTGACTATTGCTCCACCGAATATTCGCTTATCGACTTGGACGAGCTTGAAACTTTGCAGCTTGGCCCGCCCAAGATCCACATGATAAGCCCCGAAGTTATCCCCGACGAATGCCCTCACCGCCGGTGAAATATCTTGATGGTCAATCCAGGCACGATGTAGGCACAACAAGCGTCCCGTTTACTGACGTACCGTTGGGGCTCGATGGAACCGATGCTAGCCAAGATGACTTTGAGAGACTCCTCGGTAAAGATAACTATGAGGAGAACACGGTGACGCAGTCCTCCAAACGGCCCGACAGAGCGACCCTGGCACCAGGCATATCCTCCACAGCTCGACGACCGTCGTTCATCGACGAGGAAGAAGACCCGGTCCCCGTCACCACAGCCGTATCAAGTTCGGCTGATGATTCGGGAAAAGAAGCACCGGTGACATGGATGTCACTACCTAAGAAGGGTCAATTGGCCGTCCTGACCATTGCTCGACTCGTCGAACCATTGACAGAACGATCTCTTGCGGCATACTTGTTTTACCAGCTTCGATACTTCAATCCTGATCTCCCTGACAGCGTGATCGCCAGTCAGGGAGGAATGTTCACCGCCGCTTTTGCCGCCGCTCAGTTTCTCACTGCGGTCTGGTGGGGACGCGCCGCCGATACGCCCTGGATTGGCCGCAAAAGAGTCCTGCTGGTGGGGTTGTTTGGCACCTGCGTCAGTTGCCTTGGTGTGGGGTTTGCCAGGTCTTTTGCTCAGGCGTTGTTCTTCCGAGCCTGCGCAGGCTGTCTGAATGGAAATGTGGGTGTTATGAGGACTATGATCAGCGAGATCATCCAAGAGAAGAAGTAAAACTGCCACCATAAGTTGCTGTGATCATATAATCTAACCGGGCTTGACAGGTACCAGTCGAGGGCGTTTCTTCTTTTGCCTATGTGTTTCAACATCGGTAAGTCATACACTGGATGGAAAGATATTGGACTGACCATCTAGGTGTGGTGGTTGGCCCTATCCTGGGCGGTTTCCTCGCAGATCCGATCACTTCATTTCCCAGTATTTTCGGCCCGGGCTCCACGATTGGGGGCAAGGACGGTGTCGGATGGATGAAGACATTTCCCTACGCTCTGCCAAACGTCCTCAGCGCCACCTTCATCCTTTCCGCCGCCATCTTACTGATTCTTGGTCTCGACGAAACCCATGCTGCACTTAGAGACCGACCAGACTATGGCCGAATGGTCGGCAAATACCTGCAAAGAGTGCTCTTCCGCCGTGGCAAGCCAGAGGGATATGAGTACTCCGAGATTGGAGGACACGAGCTTGGAAACCAGCTCGAGCTCCAAGATGCCGCTTCTTCTCCACGAGACCGGGATCCCGAATCTTCGGCAACACCACAGACGCCCACGTCTGCCAAACCGCCATCGTGGCAGAAGTCGACAATCCGGTTCCGCCAGATTTTCACGCGGAACGTCGTGTTGACACTATTCAACCACTACCTGCTAGCCATGCATGTGTCCGCCTTCAACTCCCTCGTCTTCCTCTTCCTCCCCGCCCCGCGGTCTTCCAACGCCAATGCGCACTTGCCCTTCCTCTTTACCGGAGGCCTCGGCCTTTCATCCGAGAAAGTTGGGCTGGCCACTGCCATCATCGGCGTCATCGGCTTCCCCTTGCAGATTCTCCTGTACCCGACCGTGAATAACAAACTCGGCACTTTACCTGCGTACCGATGGTTTCTTCCATTTTCCATCCTCGCGTACCTCTTCATGCCGTACCTCGCCCTCCTACCGAACAAGGCCTACATCGTCTGGCCGTGCCTCACTATTGTCCTCGCGTTGCAGGTCATTAGCCGGACTTTCGCGTTGCCCGGGTCGACCATTCTCGTCAACAATTGTACGCCCCACCGGTCCGTGTTGGGGACGATCCATGGATTTGCGCAGAGTGTGTCTTCCGGTGCAAGGACGATTGGACCGACGCTCGGAGGGTGGGGGCTCGGACTAGGTCTTGGGGGCAACTTTGTAGGCGGTGTCTGGTGGATCATGGCGTGCATCGCGCTGTGCAATTGGGGATTGCTGTGGGTTTTATACGAGGGAGACGCGGGTGCTTCTGCCGTCGTGTAGACGTAGGGGTTTGGGTTATGAAGCCGAATTACGGAATTGAATCACGAAGCTTGAATAATCGACAAATGTTTATGCCCGTGTGATATCCTAGCTCTGCTGTAGACGACCTTATTTTGGAGACGTACCTGAACACCTTCGAACGCTGTCCATAGGGCCATCCATCCGGCTTCCCGGAGAGTAGTATGTCATCCCAAGTCGGTACTTCGTCTGTGTTCTCCTTTGCGACGCCAGGCCAGGGGAGGAGGGCCCCGTGATATCAATGTCAATTACTGTAATACATGCTCCGTACGAGGCGGGAGTAAATAAATGTCCGCCGTTAGCCTGTACACATACACGTACAAAGTAGACTATCTCTCCCAGTGCCGGAGGCGAGGAGAATTCACCAGATATATCCTGTACGTGGACATGCGTGCGTGAAGGATGAATTTCTCAACCGGATGGAAAGGGTATTTTATCTCAATATCAACATCACATCGCGTCACATCACGTCACGTCATCACATCATCATGTCATGGCATGTCATGGCAAATCACGGGCGTATGGGCGGTTGAAATCCGCTCGATTCTGTGATGGGCCATGAAGTCGTCTAAATCACACCTCTCCCATGCGTTGGGATGTCTGTGTAATGGGATGTGGGTTATGCACGTCTCAGAGCAGAGCGGAGGATAGGATCATGGAATAGATGGTAGTGATCTCAGATGGAGCCAGTGCATTCCAGCCCATTCGAGGAGGGTTCGTTGACATAAGACTCGATCGACTCTTGGCCATTCAAACACCACGCAGCAATCAATTCGACTGCGCCCTCGCCGTCGCCGCCTCTGCCCTTAAAAACCTTCCGACTTCGGTGTTGGCAGGCTGACTCTCCGCCAGTGCACTCAAGCCACCGCCATCCCGTCTTTTGGTTCGGCCGAACAAGCAACCCCAGAGATCTTCCTTGTCCACCATCTCACCACCGGACTTGCCAGCAATGAACAGACGGCTGAGGTCTGCAGCTTGCAACTCCATTGAATTGGCCGCGTCGATCGCGTTTTCTTGCAGGGCATTGTCCGAGCGAGGAGTCTTCGCGATCGAAGCCGAGGCCGTGGTCGGCTCACTCTTGCCTTTGCCCTTCTCGTCGATGCTGCTGTTGGTTTTCATGTGGGCCAACCGTCTCGTGACGCTGATGTCGTAGATGGACTCCTCGACAGTGTCGGCGACCAGGTACATCCAAACGTTGGTCGCGCGGTGTTGACCGATCCGGTGCACTCGGGCTATTGCTTGCAGCTCGATCGCCGTGTTGATCAGCGGCTCACAGAGGAAGACGTGGTTTGCATTGACAAGGTTCAAACCCGTCGAGTGCGCTTTCGCGTGGAGCAGGAAACACTCGACCGCGGGGTCCGATTTGAACTTCTCCGTGCCATTTTTCACATCGATTCGGGTGCACGAAATCTTGACTGCTTCGAACGCGCGCGCGAGGACGTCGATGAATTCCCGATATTGGGAGAAGATGATCGACTTTGACCCCGGATCATGCTCGCGGAGCCACATGAGATGGCGGCAGAGGAAGTCGATCTTGCTGCCGTAGCTGGGTCCTCGCATGTCGACGTCTTTGATCTGGTTCAACATGGTCGTGCTGATGTCGGAATAGATTGACTGGTCGTGCTGGCGGTCAATGCTCGAGCCTGGCGACGAAGCGGTCGAGCCAGCCGCAGATTCCGCCTGCACAGCAATCTCGGCAGGTTTGTATGTAATGTCGTAGAAACCATTGGGAGGTAACCTGGTTTTACACACGGGGCAGTTGTGGTGCTGATTGCACCACAGCATGAAGCACTCCTTGCAGAAACTATGACCGCAAGAGGTCATTGCCCCGACTTCGAATTGGTCGGTGCAAATAAGGCAGACTCTGGGTGCGGTGGACTTCGAGTCGTCTGTCTTCATGTGAACCAGGTATCGGAGCTTGGCCGAAATGGAATCAATTCTCTGCTGTAGCCTGGCCTCGTCGGCGAGAAAGGTCTGATAAAGCCGGTCGTCAAGCGGCTGTCCGACCGTGTCCTCTCGATAGGGGGCAACTTGGTCGGATAGTTTTTGCAGTGCTCGGTAATACTCCAGTCGGCTATTCATCGTGTCTCTGAAGTGGTTGACCTCCTGTTCAAGAGCCGTCAGAGCCCTCAACTGTGCGGCCCCAAGTTCCTGCACACTTTTGAGAAGCCGCTCCAGTATCGCCAGTTCGTGGCTCGCACGGCTCTGGTTGTTGCTTTCCTGCCACTGCAGAGAGGAGACCATCTGTCTGAGTTGGGCGATAATGCCCCGGAGGCTACCAAACTCACTAACTTTCACACGCTTTTGTTCACGCTCCGCCAGAAGCTTGAGCATCACGTCGGGAGCTGGGCCTTCGCCTTCCTTTGCGATGCTCAGGAATTGCTTCATTTCCTGCTTGATGAGCATATTCTCCTGACCACTGATAGCCTCAGTGCGGTCGGCAAGCAAGGCCCTGAGGGCTTCCATGTAGGCGTACATCTCGTCTTGATGCTTCGTCGAGCTCTCGTACTCGTCACCCTGTAGTTCGACGCCCTCGTCCTCATCAATCAGAGCTTGGCTCAAAAAGTCCGCCATCTTTTGCCGGAGGTCATGGAATTGTTCCGCTTGTACATTCATGGCTTCACAGAAGAAGTGAATCTTTTCGAAGATCTTTCTACTTTCGATCCCGCCAAACCCTGTTGGCGCTTCCATGATGGGGATTTGGGGAGCGCCGCCGGCAAGGTTTGCTCTGGTTGTCGTCACCAGCTTGTTCACATGCCGGGTAACGCCTTTCAATAGCTCGGCACGGATGGACTTTGCTTTTTCGTATGCGGCTGTTTCCTGCTTCTCTATTTGCTGATATTGGTCACTCTCCGGTGGATGAGCCGACTTGAGCTGGAAGAGCGCATTGGCCGTGAAGAAACAGGCAATGTGGTGCGTTTCCAGAGCGGATCGCACTCGAGCGTTCAGGGCGGATAGGCGGAGATTTGTCTCCTCGTCGCCCTCCTTCTCCTTACTGACGCCCCCTTTCTCCTTGTTGATCCCCAAAGACACACGTGCTTGGTCATACTGTGTACCGCACTCCCTTACCATGATCAGGGATTCGTTGAAGGCTTCTCGCCAGATCTCGAGCGCCTCCCCACTAGCTTTGGCATTTTCTTTCAGTTGTCCTCTTCTTATCTTTGCTGTGAGTCGACCACGCTGTGCCGTACGCAGTTGACCCTCGTGCTGGTCGATCATGACATCCAGAACTTCCTCGACGGTGCGAAGAGGTCCGTCCGTTTTTCGACCTAATGCGCGCCTGTTGCGACCGCCGACTTCTGGGTGCAGGCAGGTTTGACGAAGACGGGTCAACCAGGTCCGCATCTTTTCCACCACCGTGGGTGATTCTGGATCCCATTCATCCGTGAGAGGCGCACCTTCACGATCAAGGTCCAAATCTTCGCAGAGGTCTTGGAATAGCTGGCTGTAGTGCTGTTCTTCGATAGGGGTAAACGGGATGGTGATGGTGTGACGGCTCTGGGGCGGTAGCCGTAGGTCTTCGCGGACAAAGTCTTTAGAATGCCTCATGACGACTTCTCCCAGCATGTCCCGAAACATCGGTCTATAGTACGTGACGAGATGATCCCATAGCCGAGGAGACCGGCACCACGGGAAATACCCGAGAAACAGCAACAAGCCAAAGAGATCTCGATGGCCCTTCCGCAGCGGAGTGCCTGTGACCGCCCACGCATGAACTCGTGGGATCAGGCGTGCAACTGTGGCTGCTGCAGATACGCCGCTTTCCACCATCTGCGCTTCGTCCAAACAAACACGCCACCACGAAACCTGGGTCAATGGGCTCTTGGGCGGCTCTTCGCGCGTCCTGTTGTTCCGCAGGTTGCGGTCAGGCTTTTCTGCGACATAGTGGACCTCCTTTGCTAGGACGTTGTACGTGGTCAGTACTACGTCCTGATCTAGGAGATTTTCGAGCTGCGATTCGCCCGATTTCTTGAAGCTGCTCAGCCCTTGATAATGGTACACGCGTAGACTAGGTGCATGTTCCTGGATCTCGTCCTTCCACTGCTTGAGTATTGATGGAGGCGTGATGATGAGAGTCGCAGAAGAAGGTGGCAGCGTGGAGGGCTCCATGGGCTTCGCCGGCCGGGGGTGCAGACATAGCAGAGCAATGACCTCCAAAGTCTTACCAAGGCCCATTTCATCTGCGAGAACTCCGCCTTCGGGGGCCTTGAAGTGTTGCCCGACAGCTGCCAGATCTGTACATGCAATGCCCAATGCGTGATTGACATAGCAAGTTTGGCCAGACCGTGCATTGAGCTTCTCAAACCCATGCGGAGCCTGATTGTCCAGGCTCGCGTTTTGGACCCGGAAGCGTCCATCCGGCTGCTCGACCATGCCTTCCCTTGAAAGCAGCCACCTAACAGCACGTCTCTGGAAGGGAAACAACGTGGATTCGAGAGCTGGAATATCCAGCTCCCTAGAATTGGCTTCTGACTTCTCGGGGACATGCACGTTGTCGTAGAACTGCCGGGGCTCCCACGGCGCGAATACCGGCGAGATGGGCATTGTGGGCGGCAGATACCTTGCGAGAATATCAAGCAGTGCCGGATCTACCTTATCTCTCAGTGCCACTGTATCTTCCCAAAGAATGGAGACCTCAAGTGTGGTACCCTGACTGGACTGTCGGACTAGGGCATAGGCGCACGCAAGCGGTAGCGCCGCAGGATGTTTGTATCTCGCCACCGATTCGAGTTTCCTAGCATCTTCCAAAATCTGTAGATTATTGGGCGGCGCATCGTCTATCAAAAACCGCTTTTCACGAGGCCATCTTCCGCGCATGAATCCGATTTCATAGCCTCCTTCGTATTGAGTCACTTCCCTCAGAGTGACCGCCAGGAAAGCCCCATCGGATCCAGCGACGAGGTACGGATCGGTGGACAAGTCTGTGAACCTCGCCCGAGCGAGGACGATATAGTCACAAAACGGAGCAGGAGGAGCGGAATAGTCTTCGTCGGCATCTCTGGATATCCGCCGTCTCTTTGGGGCAGGCTCTTCGAGTCCCTCCATTGTCGAGTCAATGGCACGCGAATCGAGAGCGAGGTGTCGGCGATGAGGCAAATGAAGGAGACGGCGAGACCAAAGGCGAAGGCGAAGGTGCAGGCAGACGACCGCAACACTCGTGACTTGCCGTTATCGATAAGGGGAGACAAGAGAGCTGGTCAAACCACGTGGGCGGGGTATCGCACGTGTTCACGTGACACATTACTAAGCGGGGAGACTCCCCTACGCGTCGCGCGTCGAAGGTGCTTTTGTGCTGTTGAGTGCCCCAAGTGCGAGCTCCAAGTGCCAGTATTACCTAAACACAGCCGCGGAAAAGGTTCGCCAGGCTTTCAATCCAGGGCCCGGCGGCGCTGATTAGGCATCAGTTGATGTCACTGGCGGTCGGTGCCTGAATTGAGCATTACTTGCCTCCTAGGGTAACGCCGTTAAGCGAGTTGCTGTGCCTATGTGCGAGGTATCAGTGCCAACGAACTTGGCGCTCTGGCGTTTTCTTGTTTAGTGGTCGCGGGTTGTGTTGTCGCCACCTGCAGAAGCTAAGCAGAGCTCAACGTCCCTTTCGCAATATTTTCGCCACTTCGTAGATGCAGAGAGTTCAATGCCATGATTCGTGACTTCTGGTGCGCTGTTACCAGGAGCCCGACGAGGAGCTGTCCTCGTCATCTATGTTGCCTGTCTGGCTGCCTCGGACTAGTCTCGAAGCAGGCGCCCTGCTGGAGCTGACTGGTGCTCCATGTCCCTTGCGACAGAGTCAAGCAGCATGCGACGTATCTCGGGGCGGCGGATCTGATACCTGACTCTGGCCGCCTGCAGCCCTGGTTCCACCATCCTTGCCTTTGGACTCCAGGGCTTCGATGTGCTTCATCAACGATTGGTTGAAGTCCCTCAACATGACAATCTCATCCGCCTGCATCTTGACTCGGGCCCTCAGCTGGTCTAGCTTGGCTTCGCTGCGCAATCGGTGGTTCCGTTGTGCTTTCCTATTCTGTTCTTTTCGCCTCTGTCAGGGAACTGGTGTTAGCTGATTCAGCTCCAGACGAGGTGCCATGATGAAACGCGGCACGCAGTGGGCGACAACGGTGAAAGCCGACGAGTCGACCGGAACTAACCTCTTTCTTGTCGCGTTGACATATCTCGCAGGGGCTTTGTTGACCAGCGCATCGACCGTGGCCAGGACATTCAAGCTCGGCGCTCGGACTTTCTTGGATCGAGGAGTCGGCACGTGTCAGGCGTAATGACTCGCCAGGACTGCCGTATGCTTCCGGCGCAAAGTCGAGTGGAGAGTCGAGTGGTGTTAGATCGTCGGTCAGGTTGGGAGCGACATTGTTCGGCATCGCAGAGGGAATTAGGTGACTGAGCTGCAGGTTATGTCAGGGAAGCTCCCGGCCCACAGACCTGGTAATGTCATCGCCCTTACATCAGAGAAATCGGTACATATGTCCATTTCCATGGCATAGAAGTCCAGTGTCTGCCAGTACTGCCCTGGTATGTAACAGTACGGATTGTTCTCTGGACGCTGCGGTTGTGGCTGAACTCGCTGCGTGTCAAGGCTACCGGCGTGGAAGACGGAGACGAGGCTATTCATGTTGGGAGCCCCATCGTGGGATCTCTTCCACGGTACCGTGGGCTTTTCTCGCATCGTGGTAGATGAATGGTCTGTGTGCAGTCTGGTCACTGGTGAAGGGGACGGCAAGAAATTTCGATAGAGCGTACTCAGGCGAGCAGGGAAGCGCGAACTGTAATCCTCCAGACAAAGGACTATATGGTTGACGTAGGGGAGGAGCGCAGCGGAGAGTTGTAGTCTTGTAGAAACAATCTGCGTGAACAGTTGGAGATTAGAACAGCAGTGTGGTCAATTGAAGCAACGGCAGTCTCGTATTGCTTGCGACCTGCTGCGCGGGAATGCTACCGCCTCATTGGATTGCAGCTTTTCTGTGGGAGAGGGTGCGTGAGATGGTATGCTGTTTGAGTGCGAAAGGACAAGGTTGCGACCTACTCCTGCCAGATACGAAGAGATACGTCTTCCTGTACTCGTATAGTGGATCCCCGTCGATCTGACTGTTTGATTAATCAGGATCCTGCATCAGATGCGCTGCGCAGCGCCACCTGAGAGGAGAGGTAGCGCCCTATTTGAGCAGTTTGGCCAAAACAACAAGACGCCGGTAAGGACGACCTTGGATTGGGGCTAGCCACGTGTATGAGACGCCGCCATATCGAATCCGGTAACGGGATGCAATGAGCTGGTGAGCCAGGCCCGAAGCAATAGAGGTCCTTCGGGTGAGGAGACTGAGGCGAATGGTGAGCGAGTAACGGAGTATACTTGATCAGGCGTCCTGTCAAATAGCGTCCCGTTCTTCCAGGGTGCGACTCGTGATGAGCCGGGGTCATTGCCAGGCACGAACCAGTCAACTCGAGAAAATTCCCCTTTCCGTTTCCGTCTTGGGTGATCGGGAATCATGTTCTGTTTAACCTTGTTCATTTTGCGAGAGAAAAGCTGCTCGAGGAGGTATGCGAAGAAACGGGAAACAGCCACAGTCATTATTGGACGGAAGTCATACAGTGGATGCTTCACTTGGGCAGGTGTTGATCAAGAGCACTAACACACAGGTTCTCGTCCACCGCTTCAAGAGATGCGCGCCGCACATCTCCTTCATGGTGTGGAGCTCATGTCTAGTGAACCGTCGAGAAATGAAATGTCTTGTCTTGCACCCAACCTCGCTTCGACGGGCCACAACCGCTTCATAAAAATGATCTCCTTGGTGTATTTGGTCCCAGTCAGGAAGCCATTATTGTACCATCCAGTTCTCAAGCACGCTCGGGGTCTGTCTTCGGGGATATTGATCGACTTGCCCATTACTATATCTAGACGAGCCGATACGCTGCGGGGACGAGGATGTGTAAGAGTGCCTGGCCTGGACATGGTCAACTGCAACACTGGGCAGGGTCTGTTCTCGAGACGGGATGCTGATCTTGCAACTGGATGTGGGATGCTACAGCACAGTCCCCGCCAACATTAGTCGCGATAATCCGCGGTATGGGCTTTTCGGGGTTGATTTCGGCCATTGGTTGGAGTTGTCGAGACAGGGACAATGGGGATGGGGAGTCAATCATCTTTCACATGGCCTAGCGCTCGCCGTGGAGGTGCCTCGGTGTCACTGCTTGGCCTGACGAGATTGCCGAGCCGTTATGTGCGGATTAAGGCCCTCTAGGGACTTGGGACCATCACTCTAGCTCCGTGTCGGGCTCTCATGTCTGGGTCCCGATATGACTCAGCCATGTGCCTCAATAAGTCAGCAATCGCTTGTGGTTGATTCTTCAATCAGGACAATCACGTGGGCGCCGCTGCCACTCGGTTCAAAGTATGACATACATGGAGAAGAGGAGTGCAGACTTCATGATCCAGGCTGGAGATAGAATCGGTTCCGAGTTAATTCAAACGCGGCTAGCGAGGCAGATCCAGCGCCGCGCGTGTTGATTGCATGTATTGACATTCAATGCCGATGATGAGAACGTCCCCCATGTCGCCGGTATCAAAGCCTTCAGATTCCCCTAGTACACAGCAAGTATGAAAGAAGCCATTTTGAAGAGCGTGCCACCTGTTCAGATGGCCGTGGAGATATGTATGGCTCCCTGAGACTTCGGTGTGCTGATATCTTCGCGCTAGAGTCCGTTTATCATGAGTGCACTCTTCCCAATGATGATTTCATTCAAGTTGATTGGCAGAAGGACAAAGGCCCGGCCGATAGCCCAGTATGAAGCAAGCTTCAGACCGGGATGTGGTTTGCTCCAAAAAGTTGCAGATTCACGCCCAAGAGCCGTGGACGGGCGAATCAAGGCAGACAGTGTGGGTTCTAGGAGACGTGAAGATGGCGCCAGGAACAGATGCATGGAGAGGTTGATGATGGCCCAGCCCAGTCCCAGTGGGTTGCAAAGGATTCAAACGAGAGCTTCTCCGGCAGTTACCCACCAGTCATGATGAATGGAGAACGGCGTTACCAAACCCTGAACAAGACAGCCCTGAAAGGCGTGGAGCTTCTCCCGAGGACAATAGTCCCAGAGACGGGACATCAGCTCACCGTCATTTGAATGGGACGCTACGTTCGTTCTTTAAGCTCCCGGGGTCATCGAACGGAAAGGTGCACTCCAGGAGAGCACAACGGGCTCGGCCACAACCCAGTGCGAAAGGTAAGCAGGAACAGGCGATTCAAAGCTTCTGTCAAGGGCTGATCAGGCCGGTTGATGGAAACAGTTTACGGCTCCGCATGAGCAGCAGTACAAGACTCCATCCCTTTGCGTGGCTCACTTGACGGCCCATATGCTCAGAGATTGGTCGATCGTGCCCATAACCTGACTCGTCTGAGAATGGGACATGCTCTGGGACCGTGCCGGCATATCGCCACGGTGAGCGGAGCGCCGCCATTAGGCATCATCACAACGTCAGGGGGTGGCGGGAATGTGGACGGCCTGTAAGTCGACTCGGCTGGCAAGGTGGAAGCCTTACCCAAGAACAGGTGTCAAACGGGCGATGGGTAGAGTTAGCGCCTCCACCTTGCATGGACTGACTGAAGGGGCCTTGGTCTGCAGTGTCGTCCCAGATGTATGTATTATTCCCCCATCAGGACCGAAACCCACATGGACTGTCTAGGGAAAGAAGGGACAGACCTTCTCGGTGCGTGCTTCACTCCCTGGCACGTATGTCTGGGTGGGGTTTATCTCGCACGCGGCGTGCGCACAGATATAGTGATGCATTTGTTCTCCTTTGTCGCAGTCGAAGACGTCTCCTAGTCACCATGAAACGCTTGATTGTCTGCAAGCTGCGCCTCAGCTTTTTCCCAGAGTTCCGACAGCACATGCGTGGGCCCATCACCGTAGCCTACAAGGCATTAACCAGGTAGGTTGCGACAGACTGCAATCGGCGATGAGCAGGCCGAGATGTGCTGTACTCAATGTCAAAACTGGACATCCATTGATGAGCAATGTTGGAAGCTGCAAAGTCTGCCTCATGAGCAAATCCTATTAATAATTGAGATGCTGCGTTTGTATGGTGCCCTACGTCTGGCTCAACCTGTGCTGTCGTGCTCGGACGTATTACCAATACCCTTGGGAGCAGGGTTTTCGCCATCGCTCGACGGGCGAATTTCTTCTGCAATGCTAAGAGTCGAGATTCTGAGCAGAAGGTCATCGACTGTACAACGTTGAAGCCATGTGCAGTGCCCATTTGCTGTTGCCTGCAGAATGGGCTGCAAAGATTCCCAATGTTTGCCACGCTGAGGCTGAGCCGGTTCAGCTCGGAACAACCAACTGGCCGTATTCGGACGAGCTTGGAAACTTCACGGACTCCCTTGAGCACGCAGCAGCAGCAACGGCACCATCAGCATCGGTCGAAGAATATCCATCGCAGTATGCCTGCGTATTCTACTGTTGCCACTCGGCAGTCCTGGGTCAGGTTGGAGGCTACGTGCGCTACACGTCCGGGATACGAATACAGGCTGGAGAGGTCGCAAGGGAGGCCTGATACTAAGCATCTCGTATAATCAATCCATATCCACATCGCTCTCTTCACCATCGACATCGCCATTGACATCCGAGTCGTCGTCGTCGTCCATGTCGTCATCACTCCGTTCAGCGAGCAGATCTTGTGTGATTTCGTCGTTGAGATCTCGTCCTGCTATTCTTGTAGCTTGCGGAGTTCTTCCATTGTTAGGGGCCGAAGCATGTGCTGGCAACCCGTGTGCCCGGCGTTTCTTGCTTGTGCCGTTCGCGACTGGCCGAGAAGCTGCTGCAGTGAAATTGGTTGGGGCCGCATGGTGGCGATGGAGACGGGCATGGTAGACTCCCAGATCACGATCCCCACTCCAAACTTCCAGGCGTCTCCCCGTTCTCCTCAGGAGCCCGGCCCACGATTCCACTTCCTCGCCGTAGTCATCTGGCTCATATCCGACAGGAAGGGGCTTAGCTTCGGTATCGACATTGGTGTCGCCATACCATCTGCGGCCAAGCAAGCCGCCAAAGCCAGAGCCGCCCGCTTCTTCTTCCTCTTCGCTGTCATAAGTGGGAGGAAGCTCGCCAATTCGCCTGGCGGCTTTGAGCAGCCACCTTCCACCCTGTCTGATCTGCCGGGCCTCTTTCAGGGCGTATCGGCGACGTCTCCTGAGCGCCCATTCGACTCGGCGCTGTCTGTGCTCTTCTAGCTCTCGCTGGTAGCCCGTTCTGGCTCTAGCCTTGGTGCCTGCTCCCACGCCTCCGGGCTCAGCTCGGAGGATCTCACTCTCGTTCTTGCCCCGGGGTGTGCCGAACTGACCGATGACTGGATGGTTACCACCACCAGGTTGCAGAGGCTGGGGTGTTCCTCGGTAGCGATCGACAGTGTCGGGTGTACCGGCATTGCGTCCTGGTTTGAACACGCTCCTTGGGCCATCACTCTGTCTGGGCCCTCCTCTGATACGCGTGGGAGTGTTCTTGCCCCTGACACGTTTGTATCGCCCACGGCCGGGATGAGGATCAACCGCCTCCCAATCGTCATCAAGACTGTCGGCTTGGCCTCCGAGGGCACTGGCCATGACATGTCCATGTGCATTGAGGACTTCTGGGGCAGGGGAACGTCCTACACCGGGACTAGCACGTGAATCGACGTCCGAGACCAGAGAGTCTTCGTCCCCATACGCTGCGCCCCTCTTCAGGCGTTTGAGCGCCTTGTGGTCTGGATTCCCCGGGTCAGCCATGACCAGTGGTGGGTCGTTGGCATTTTCGGCCATTATCCGCCTCCTTTCCTGGGTCATTTTCTCGGCAAAGGCAATTTCTTCTGGAGGGTCAACATTTTCAGCATCTCCTTCTTCCTCTGTGATCATGACCAATCTGGGCACCAGCAATGGAACGGTGTCCGGGTCGTTGGGATCTTCATCGTCTTTGTATTCTCCAGGGCCGTATGGGTTTCGCAGAGCATCTTCTTTGGTGAAGTTGGACTCAAGATACCACCACATGAGCCACAAGAATGCCCTGGCCCTGCTTGCAGATGAGATGGTTGGTCGCATGGCGAGGTCAAAGAAGTCGACTTTGTCGGTGAAGTGCATCTCGCTGATTCTTGGTGCAACTTGGGACAAGACGAATATCAGGTTAACCGGATTCGTCCTCGGAACCGGCTTGGCCTTGAGCTCCTGAATGCTTCGAGGCTCGACAGTGTCTTCGCTGGCCCCTTTGAGAATGCTCTTCAGCCTGGGAGCATCTTGTAACGACTTGTAGTCTCTCTGGCTCTTGTACGCTTGCAGCGAAGGGATGGAGTGGTATGTCCTTAGCTGAGCCCTCATTTCGGGAAAGAAGTTGAGGGTCGTGTTCATGCGGCCGACATTGACCAGGAGGCATATCATGGCCATGTTGTGTGCAGCCTGCCGGTCAAACTGGAGCCTGTCTTTCAGGATCTTGCTCGTCTTTGAACTTCTAGCCATACAGTCGACATAGATTTCTGAGAAGAAGCAACCGGTCTTGCCATCGCTGATCCGCGTGAAGACGGGTTGTGTATCCTCGATGACCATCTGCAAGAACTCGAACTGTATCTCCTTGCGCCACAGAGGTGTTCCATCCGGCTTCTTAATATGCCTAACCTTGCTGCCGGAGTACACCGAGCCCACGGTGCCGTTGGCTTGTCTTCTAGTGCCAACTGCCGTACCGATTGTCCTGAAATCTGCCTCTGGAGTCGCTTCTGACTTCTTCGTTCTTGAGTGGGTGGCAGAGACGACGCTGCCCTCATCTTCGGTCCCTTCATGAGGTTGCTCGTGTATCCAGATTGCACCCTTCCGCGGTCTCGCTTTCCTTCCTGAAGACGATTTCTGGCGGCCGGTTCGACGGCTGGCTGTTGGGGTGGATGCTGCAGGGGGCTCTTCGACAGACTCGATCTGCTCGTGTTCAAGATCTGCAAGATCAGGTTTCGCGTCGTCAACTTGGTCGTCGATAGTGTCGCCGTCAGAGGGCGCCGCCGAGGGCTCACGGGACGTCATCGTGGTCAGATATTAAGCAGCGAGGCTAAATATAGATACCAAAGACATTAGAATCACCATGAGCGACGTACTCAGCTAAGATGCCATGCGTACTTGGTCAAGGAGAGGCATGCGGCGCGATTCACCGAAAGCGTGATTCGTGGCTCGGAAAACCTGCCTCGGCCGAATTTCAAAGCTGCGGGCTTTTGAGACTCCCACACTCCCTTCAGTCTCACTTCATGGGAACCTCACATTTGTTTTACGAGCCACTTGGGAGATTGACTCTGGCTGACGCTACATTCTTAGTTCATGTTTATGAGGCCACGTCCTAAGCGACTACACTAAAGCCGCACGACGTATTTACAATGCTCTCGTATTTGAGATGCGGCCAAGCGCCCAACCAGCCGTGGATGATGACCAATTAAACAATGCCATATGCTACATGATCACTCCAAGGGCGCAGAGTATTGAAAGAGAAGCTCGCTTTCACACAAATATCCTCACATAAATTATAGTCTAGAGAAGTTTGTTTGACACGTATTGCGATGCTTCGAGTCAGTCGGACAGCTTTCGCTTAACCCTACTAACAATGCGCTCCCGTCCCTCCTTTCCCGACCTTCAAGACTACGACATTGACCTTGACACGGGCTTTGTCGCTGCGCATCCCACAGAGCTTCCAGCCTATTATGCACCATGGTGCAGGCTCGTTTCTGATCTTCCATGTCTCCTCGAGTCAAAGACCTTTCAGGCAAGAGCCGACGATCTTGAGCTTCTCAGTACCGATCACCTCACGGTCCCGGTACACTGGCAACGTGCGTACGTACTCCTAGGCTTTCTAACTCAAGCCTACATCTGGCAGGAGAAGACGATGCCTTCAGCTATTATCCCAGCCACCCTAGGCGAACCTTTCCTCGAAGTCTGCGAGTACCTGGGTATGAGACCCGTCTTGAGCTATGCCGGGCTCTGTCTATGGAATTGGACACCACTGTCTCAAGACGGCGGCGTGCATCCAGCTCGAGCACTGAGCGACTTTCCGAGCATCAAGTCCTCCGCTTCATTTACCGGTACAAGGGACGAAGACGCATTTAATCTGGTTCCTGTGATGGTTGAGGCACAAGGTGCCAAGCTTTTGCCGTTGATGCTCAAAGCCATCCTGGACGACCGAAAAGGCGTCTCGCAAGATCTGCCCTCGATCTTTGACGTCTGCGCCACAACCCTTTCAAAAATGGGAGACCTCTTGTCTGTTCTACACAAGAACTGTGATCCAACATTATTTTATCACGTGATACGCCCAATGCTGGGAGGTAGTGCTAGGGCAGAGGAGCAGGGACTACCAAACGGCGTCGCCTTGAGACGCAGCAACGGGCTCCCGGAAATTGTCAAGTGCGTGGGAGGCAGCGCCGGGCAAAGCGCTTTCTTTCAGTTTCTTGATCACATGCTGGGCATTCGTCACGAGTCCAAGATGCTGGTTGAGTTGAGAGATTACATGCCGAAGAAACACAGAGACTTTCTGGAGGCGGTGGAACTGTTGCCCTCGCTGCGTGATATTATTGACCAATACCCAGAAGAGCCTGGTCTGCAGACAGCCTTTCAACCCGTCATCGAAGCATTTCAACGCTGGAGGACAAAGCACGTCGCCGTCGTCTCCAGATACATTGCCCTACCTGCTGCGGCTCAGATGCAAAGCAAGCCTGCCACGGAGGCAAGAGGGACGGCTGGCTCACTACCGATCCCGTTTTTGAAGCAGTACCGAGACGAGACCACTTTCGAGCCCGCACACTGATACCTTTGGAGCGTCAGATGGATGCGTGGTAGTGGCTACTGTCCAGGGAACTTTGTTTAGAGAACGAGGTCAAGGTACTTTGCCTTCGCGGTTTACTCGGCAGTAGCAGACTCTCAGTCATATTCTCGAGATTACAAGGCCTTCGTCAGTGACGTTCGGCCTTATGAACTGAATACCACCTGCTTCCACTGAAGGTATTGATTGTTTAATCTCATCGCCATGGAAATAGAGCGAACCCTGGTGCAACGCAATGTAGCCCTGAAGCCCATCCTTTCGAGGCGTTTACCCGGACTTAAGCTCTTAAGATCGTCCACGACAGGACCCGCTCCCACGACCATGCACTCTTTGACGAAGATAGAGCCAAGTGATGTGATTGAAAACTACACTGTTTGTTTCTGGAGATTGAAGCGCAGAAGCACCCATCTTTGCGTGCTTGGTGTCCAGGTCAACCGAGAACTGGGCTGAGCTTCCCGCTCCTCTCCGTTACGACAAACGCCATCTGTCGGCTTGTCACCAACACATGGCGGACCTGAGTCCAGTATTTCCGAAAGTGACTGCCAGTTCAGGGGCAGGTTGTCGGACGTGCAAGGTTCGGCGAGTCAAGGTAAGAGAGTCTCACCCCGTCGCCGACTCAAAGTAACCAGATCAGTGCGACAGAGGGCTCCCGGCATGTCACAGATGTGTCAAATCCCGCAGAGTATGTGTCAAGGCCCATGCGACAAGCGGCGGCTTCGCCATTCATGTCGAAAACAGATATGCCAGCGGGGTGGTAAAGCGACCAAGAGGTCCTCGCTCAAGCCTTTTGCGGGCGTTGGACTTTGACCTCCAGACCCGCGCCTTAGTCTACTACTTGAACTACCATCTGCACACGCCCTCGGAAGTGCAAAAGCTGGTGGGGAACGTCCAGAACAGTGTTTGTCAGTGGGCTTCTGTTACGAAGCACTCGCTCATCGACTTGGCAATTTCTTCCATGGCTCTGGCAGTCTTTTCACGCACACAGCACCATCAAGCGGCAGCGAAGGAAGCTCGGGAGAAGTACGACCACTTACTGCGAACCGCACAGGTCGCGCTGCCGGACCTTGTTCAACGGGATGTCGATGCCGCTTTGCTTGCAATCTTTCTCATGAGCCGATATGAAGACTCGATGCACGCGCCGGAAGAAGGCCTCTCGGCTACAGCCTTCAGAAGCTATTCGCATCACGACGGCGCGACTGCCATTCTGAAAATCTGGCATGAAAATAGTCTCAAGGTCATCCAACCGGCATCCGACATCATCAAACATTCGCGCCGCGGGATCATCAGGTCTTTCCTTTTGCGGCAGATGGCAGTGCCGGCATGGCTGGCAGATGGGGCGCATTTTGGCGAGTATGGGCTGGAGCTCGAATACGACCAGCTCCTGGTAAGAGTGGCGAGCATTCGCCACCGATTCAAGGTCCTTCAGCGAGAGAGGCTGCTGCACCACCACCGCACCCAAGAGGTCTATTTGCGGGCTCGGGACCTGAACACCGAGGCCGACGCACTCAGTCACGCATTGCAGGACTGGTCCACACGGCTGCCCAGCACGTGGTGCCCCCAGCGACACCTTGTCCCCGCCTACGTTTCCTTGCCCAGGAGACACTTCTTCTCTTCAGTCGTCCACAGTTACTCAAGCGTTGCCCACGCAGCTGTTTGGCTGAACTACTTCGCGACGATGATGCTGCTCAATAGAGCACAATTGAGAATCCTTGAGCTCATTCGACCCACATCAGATGACATCGCTGACGAGCAACAGCGCCATGAGGAAGTCTGCTGCTCGCAAATCAGGGTGATGGCGGATGCCTTATCATCAAGCATACCATTTGCACTCGACAGGTTCGCCCTTGCATCGTCTTCCAAGACGCCAGAAGAGCAGGGGTGGGTTCTGAGTAGTGATGAAGAGATCAAGCCATACCTAGGAAACATCACAGCCTGGCCTTTGAGCGTTGCCTCGAGTATTGGCGGGCTGGAGGGCGAGCTGAAAGACTGGTTGAAATCTGAGCTGGTACGTGTCGGAAAGACACTTGGTGCCGGTGTCCTTGAGTGTGCGCAGTCTTACGACTGGATTGAGTTCTGATGCAAATGAGATTGCTTGATTCAAATGCGAGTATGCGCGTGTGCCTCTTCAACTACTCGAGATATAGTCATCGATCCTGGTGCGCCTCTTCACAATAAATACGTGGATCCCGTGGAGGGGCTGGCCGAAGTTTGCCCGATGCGCGTCGGATTGAGCACCGCTTCGACGCCGCTCACCGTCTCTTCACCAAGATGACAATGTCCCTGCGTAGTTGAGATCGAAACCTGACTGTCGTCCCTGGTACCAGCAAAATGGTCAATTGGATCCTGGGCGAGAAGTTCTACCAGCGATATCCTCATCTAGACGGGGTGAAAGCTCTTTGGGAAACGAAATGGAAGTTCCCCTGCTCGCTGGGTGTCTACCCTTTCCACGACGGCAAGCTCGAGGACTTTGAGCCAATCTTCGAGAGACTGATCAAGGACAACGTGAATGATGCGTACACGGACAAATACACCGAATACTTCTTTCCGGTAGCTGAGAAGCTCACCGACGCCGCGATGTCAGCCCAAGGATCCGACCGGTCCAAAGCTGCCGCATTGTTCAAGCGAGCTGCCTGCGTCTACCGAATATCTCGATACCCTTCGCTCGATGCAGGCTCGGGAATCAAGAGGAAAGCGTTCGAGCTGCAAAAGCAGGTCTATTTGAGAGGGGCGAGCCTATGGGAAGCTCCCATGAAAGAGGTCAAGATTCCACATACAGCAGCCGAGGGGGCAGATGGCAAGGAGATACCTCTCTTCGTCAGACTACCTAAGGGAGCGAGCAGCGATCACAAATGCCCTGTCGTGCTGTTGATAACAGGGCTGGACGGCCATCGGCCAGATAACAGGTGCGTCACACCCCCAGGTTCGTGAACTCGCCGGAGACCACTAACTAGCCCTGTTCAACCCGATAGCGAGCGCACAGATGAGTTCCTCGCCCGAGGCTGGGGATGTGTCATTACCGAGATCCCCGGAACTGCCGACTGCCCTGCGGATCGCCGTGACCCTACATCCCACGAACGACTTTTCACAGCGATCCTCGACTGGATGGACAGGCAGCCCTACTTCGACATGCGGAAATGCATGGCTTGGGGTCTTTCCGCGGGCGGATACTGCGCCAATCGACTGGCACATACGCATCACTCGCGTCTCGCCGGTGTAGTCGCCCAGGGAGCCGGGTCTCATCACTTCCTGAGTCGAGAGTGGCTGGATCGCGTCGACGACCATGAATACCCCTTCACCCTCAGCGAAGCATACGTCGCCAAGTACGGCTACAAAGACTGGGAAGAGATGAAGGAAAAAGCACAAGACGACTACAGTCTGGTCACAAACGGCATCGTGAACGGGCCTTCCTGCAGGCTGCTTCTCGTCAATGGCACCTTGGATGGTCTTGTGCCGATCGAGGACAGCATGCTGCTGATGAATTACGGAAAACCAAAGGAAGCCCGGTTCTACGAGAACATGCTGCATATGGGATATCCACCTGCAAACGAGTGCATTTGGCCGTGGATGGAATCTGTCATGGCAACGGCCTCATGAATGAGTTGAGGCGCAGAAGGCCCTGAGACTACGAGTCTTCCTTGATCCACCAGCGGAGAACTCAGAAACCCTGCGAGTAAATCAACTCCCAAGCCCTAACGTTAAACACCTTACTCTCCTTGATGGTCTTGACCGTCCAGGGTGTGCTATTGGCAGCCTCCCCTTCCTTGCTGTCCAGCCCAGCCAATCCGTCCAGTTCATGGATGGCCAAGTACTTCGGGAGCTCTCCATCCGCCAGCGCCGTCCTCGGGCCGAGGATGTACCTCGAGGAACGACGGTACCCAGGCAACTTATGCAGCATGTCTAGGTGCTCTTCTCGATACCATCGGTCAAAGTCGGCTTCGTCAACCACATCCATTTCGACCGTCACGCAAAATGGAGGAGCAACTCGAACGGAACGTCAGCATGACCTGCCCGTGCGATTGCCGTAAGGATACTGACCTTCTCCCCGACCGTCAGGGTCATAGTCCTGGATCAACTTGTAATTCCGCGCGTGGAAGTCACCTACATCATGCGTGGGTTTGTTGCCCTTCCAGAGCTCGCTGGAATGCCGCACGCCGTCCAAATATTCCTTTGACTTCAAGGGTTCTTCCAAATCCGTCTGGTACAAGACCAGATATTTGCGCGGAGCACGCTCTTTGGGTGCAAGCGAAAAGTCAAAGCTCTCCCTGTACATGGCCGCCCGGACGGCCGTCTTGGTGTTCACCAGATCCGGAACCTGATAGTGGTGAGAAGAATGTCACTGGGGCCAGTTTGTTGGGGACATGATGGTACGCACATGTTCTTGGGTATACCATTTCACCCAGAGGTCATCGTCGACTCCGGACTCGGGCTTCGGTCGCGAATTGACCCACAAGAGGTATTGTTGAGGCATTGTGTGTTCAAGGTAGTCGACTGGTTACCGATGCGCAAATATTGAGATCTACTTTTGACGAACAACCCTCAGAAACACGCGAAGGCCTCGTTGCGTCGTGCACCTCGGGTGATTATTCTATGCTTTTCAACATAGCCCGCTGGTGGAATCTCTGCTTTAGACTTGCTGTATGGAGCACTCGTAACTGTATATGTACTCGGTTCTTCTCCGTACCCCTGCCCCGCATGCGACCAGTCTCGATATGTATTACCCGAGGCAGTCGCCCCTAGATGGCGCGCCAAGTGCTATTGGAGTTCAGACTCATTCTTGGGTGGCTACAGAGTTCATTCTATGGAAGTGGTTTCCAGAACGACGCAGAGTCTCGTACACTAACTCGGTATTCGCCGGACAGAATACAGTAGGACAAGGACACAGCCGTCATCCATACGGAGTAATAGTCATGGTCTGAACCGTTTCGACGATCTAGATACTCCGTACTCAAGGTACGCATGCACTCATGTATATATGCAGGCATCTCGAGACAGACGTAAATTGTATCCACATGGCATAAACCCCAGCGAAGAAACGGACAACGAATCCATACAACAGCAAGAAGGGAAGCAGAAAGAAGGAAAGCCAAGATCGGCCTCCCCTTCTTGGGTAGGCGACAGCTTACCTATTTCCCGGCTTTGTTTCTTCTTGCAGTGGTCACTTCTCCAACTCCACGAGGTCGCTGAGATTTCAGGTTCGATGTTGAGATAGGCTACCGCTGAGCCTTTTAGTCATGGGATATGCTCCTCACGCCCTTGTGCCGCAGTGGTCTAACGAGGTGACCTCGACCAGGTCCTGGGTGGGCGCACGCACAACCGCCGCACGACTTGCCTGAGCCAAGGTAAGTGTAGAGCGACCAAGACTTGCTGATCCCTCTCCACGCCGAACTCGAAGTCCACACTACACTTCTTAGCCACAATCATCGTATCCAGCACAGTCCAGGCGCGATACCAAAGTGATTTGGAGGAATTGCTGATCATTGAATTGAACCAGCCACCGTTTTCAAGGAGTTCGGCTCCCGCGCGGCACTTTGGGAATCCTCACCAATGCTCTCATTGCCAGCCGCTGGGTGAGCCCCGTCATTGTGACCTTGACTATAAGCTTCTGGATTGTTCCACTCCAGGTCATTTGGGCGCGAATGATATAGGACTGTGGTGCCGAGGATATAGTTGACGAGGGCGAAAAGGCCTGCAAGAGTTGCAACGAAAGCAATCTGTCTAGGTGGTTAGGCGGCTTGAGAGAGAGGCATGAAGTTTACTTGCCTTCATGTCCCGGTCCCAGGAGGCTTTGCGTGCAGCGTGATCCCAGATCAGGATGATCAGGCCAATGATGAACAGGGCTATGCTGAGGTTGAGCAGCATCACTGGCAGCTGCCACATATAGACCTTGATATTGCTGATGCGCTTCGTGCCGGATGTTTGGAGCAGGTAGTGCAGAGCATGGAGACCATCTCGATGACCTCCGAGGCGGTACAAGGCGATGCTCTGTTGCGATGCCGTGGAGACCGACGTCAGAGACAGAATCAGGGTGGAGTAAAAGAGCGCCTGAGTCGTCCAAGGAGTCGCTTCCCAAGAGAGGGCGGTGCTAACCACGCTGGCGACCAGGGCACCCTTCTCAGACGTTAGCGGCAACACGGCACGAGCATCTAGCTGGCAGCGGCCACGCAGACTTACTGTGATATTCACGACGTTCAATTCAGTCAGCTTGCTCCGTCGCCAGCCATCGTCATCCATGTGGGCGAGGAAATGCTGGGCCGACTCGGTTACTGCATGCCATGGCCCAAACCGTGGAACAAACGAACTATGCGTATTTGACTGAGCCATCTTCACCGGAATCTGACGCGCCGGCATTCGCAGAGTTGCGCTGTGGGAGCGTACGGGCTTGACCTGGCTTAAATCAAGCCCTGGTTTTGGTTCGAAAGCTGTTCAAATGGACCCCAGGTTTGCCTTGAGAAGCAACGCAGAAAAGGCGGGCCAGCCTTTCGCACAGGGCCACAACGGGGTCAGGCGTTGGTTCAGGTCCGCGAGCAAACAACAAGCAGGCAATGCATACGTCGGGCTTCAGGAGTTCTTTCCACCACAACGAGTGTAGGCTACGAGTATACATCTATGCCGCAGAACTATAGATGCTTCAGCTTGAGATGAGTCTCAATTTGACGATTCGAGCTGCTCTGTGGATGGCAGAGGCCAACACTGCCCTGCTGCCTGTCCGCATGGTGCAAGCGAGGAGTGGCTTGGACGCTAAGCGGTTGGAGGCTGAGCCTCGATCGACCTACGCTCCATCACCGCCGTCTTACCATATTTTCGCCATCCAGACGTGCTATCAGTCGTCATCCGCTGAATGCTTTTCCAAGGGCGACCGCTCACGTTTTTCGGGCACTGTGTGTCTTCGCAGCATCGGCGTCGTGGGATTGCGGTCCTGAGCAGTTGGTCTCGCCTAGCATCCCGCTGCTCTACCGCATGGGATTAACCGCCTCTCCTCACCCACGAAGTCCCACACAACATAGGCCTTTACCAATGTCTGCTCGGCGGAAAATTCGGGTTCCAAGGAGAAGCCAACGTGAGGATCCTAGGCAGTCCGCGGAGCGAGAGTAGCCATGCTGAAATATCGCCGCTACTTTTCTCATGCTGATCGTTTGCAGGTGGGATGCGCTGAAGAAACATGTGTCTATGTTGATGAGCTACGGCCGTACGGAGTCTTCTGCAAGTTTTACGTTCCCCATCTTCCTGTACTACATCTCCCAAGCTAATATGTTCCGGTATTCATGCTTAGTTTGAAGATGTGTACCGGTAGGGCTGCCAACCGCAACTGCTCCATTTTCCAACGTCTCTAATGATGTTAGATGCGCGTATAAAATCACACTGAACCGCCAATATCAGTTCCTGATAGAATCTCTCAATAATCTAGTCAGGCAGCACCTGGAAATCGCGGTGCAACAACTCGACGAACTTTTGGATGAGGAGTACTTGACCTTTTGTGCCCGGCTCTCCGATACGTACATCAAGAGTATTGGCATGTTGAGTGATGTCTTCACATACCACAACCGGGCGGTATCATTCGAAGCGAAAGGGATTGCAACATCGGACGCCATCCTTCGCGTTGGGTGGGAGCAGTACTTCTACCTTCAAATCCGACATCAACTCAGATTCGTGACATGGAAGATGCATATGATATCACCTCAAACAGGTATCCTGCAACACGAGCTGGTTCGTCAAGCTGCTATGAGCCACCAAATCCCCATCACTCCCGCTTCACTTTCCGGGAAAGGCCCTCACTCGATATACCTTGCAACATGCCCGGTGAACCAGAGCACACCCGTGGCCCGGACATGGTCTGCAGGATGTCACTGGGGTCTTGTTGTGGCACACGAGGATGGCCCACAGTGGCTACACGAAATCACCAAGACCGGATCTGGTCAGCTCGTCGGCATTCCCGAACCTGAGCGATTCGAGCGTCAAAAAGGCAGACTATGGAATCTAATGGCACACACACCTATCGGCTATACATTCCTTAGCCCGTATGTTATCCACAACAGATATGGTATGGATCCGCTTTTGTCGCCAGAGTCAAACCAAATGCGTATCCAAACTAACTACAGTTGTATCTAGCGAAGGAATTGAGGAGAGCCTATAAGCTGCTGTCTAACAACTGCCAAACTTTCTGCGATAGACTACTCGAATGTATTCGGATCCCGCTGGATCCAAACGATGTCTTCCAGGGGCTTTACTGGGCATCCAGCCCCATCAGACAGGCCATCATCTCCCGGCGATGTAAAGATTTTGAAAAATTGGCGCTCCTTCGCCAATTGGGGTTGGTAGGGCCGACGGCATCCTTGCCGATCAGCATCCAGGCGATCTTCCTGGATTCGCTGGTCGTATTGATCGAAATTGGCGTGTACCTCCGGTCTGCATCACTGGCCGTACTCCTTCTGGCCGCCATTTTCACATATGCTCAGCACGGTAATGTCCCTTTGGTCGATCGACTCATCAGACGCGCAATACGGCCAGACGCCGACACGCTTCGACTAATCTACGGCGAACTCTATCCTCGAGAGGCTCCAGCGGCTCCAGCAAGAGGGTTTCTAGAGCAGTAGCACTAAGAGCCACCCGCTAAAGAGGAGTGTGACGGAAGTCTCCGAGGTGCAGTCCAGACTTACCGGCTCGAGCTCCAGCGAAGATTTAAGCTGCCCCTTGGTTGCGACATCTCTCAGCCTAGCATAGCGATTCAGACGGACACAGCCCTTATTGACTCCGTTTCGAGACCTGGTCTCTCAGCGGTAGGGGCATCGGATCGTGCCGTGCGGCCATCTGTCGTCACGAACTACTTTGTCCTGGAGCCAAAACTTCATCCTGGCATGTTACCCGCTCCTCTCTAAAGGGGCTTATCATGTGGCTGAGGTCGAAGACGCCTAGCTGTCAGGGAGAACCGACCGAGAAACACGGGCAAACGGATTGCTGGTACAAGGTGTTTACGCCCAGTGTGAATGGCGACGAACGGGGCTCTTCCTATCCCTATCTTCTGCCCTAAAGCCACGTTCACTTCCGTCACGGGAACGACACACTCCACCAAGCTTGGACAGGCACATGAAGGCAACCATAACCCCCAAAATTCGAACCCTGTCAGGATTAGTCCGAGCAAAGGTCCGGAGACCTGCAGGTGCCAGTGTCGCTATACGTATCTGCTACCTGCACCCACCCTTGGAACTATCACCTCTTCTATTGCCGATGGCTACGAAACTTGCAATGGCTTGCAACATTGATCCTTAGTATATTCGCATGATACCCATTCACACCCGGTGCGGTAAAAAGAATTTATATTCGCCCATGACTTCGAGCACAAAACTGCTCCTAAGCCTTTCGAGCACCCTAATTGAGTCGGCAATACAATCAACGACCCTGTTTGTTCCCTCTATATGCAGTACATTCTGCGCAGGATCAACAATACCCATTCCCGTCACTCTCAACATCTCCCAGAACACTCAGCAGCACAATCCCAACTCTTGCGTCCCCAGCGCGCTGGCACAATCATGGCAGCAGTACCAAGGATTTCCCTATTCATTCATCCTGTAACTACGGCGAAGGGGAGGGGGGAATAGAGATCAGAAATTGCCACCAGCCAGCCACATAATAATGAATGCAGCCAGGGTGACCGATCACGCTACGTACTGCAGACGCTTTAGCCCCTTGCCAAGCCCTGGTGAAGGTCGTGCTCGCAGTTTGGAAAGGTGTATTCCGTAATATCCGTGGGAATACAAACTTCAATACCGAGTAGTACCAGTAAAGCTCGATGCGGAGGTGATGTTGTGATCGAGGAGGAAGCGGCCGAGAGGTCCTCGAGGTGTTAGGCTCCCACGTGACTTCGCGATGGCATATGGACCTTACGGAGGAGTAGACAACACACGCGTGCAGTGCTCTCTGCTCGCCCGTTGCCATCATCTTGGCATCAAGCCACTCTGTCGAACTCGCAAAAGGGGGTCGTCACGGTAAACGATAATCTGGCAATATCTTCTTGGAATCCCCTCTCTGTCTTTGACGAACAATACTCCCCCGCCCGAAGAACTAAGTCAGAAGCCATCGCAAGATCGAATCGTGTGATCGAACTTGAGAGAGAGGAAACTTGACTTCTACGCATCACCATCGACAACTGCACCCCGTTCTCCATCAAAGATCATCCTTCCACAGCCATGGTGCGTTATATTCCCTTCCCTCTCATCGTGATATCCAGGGTTCTGACTGACAGACGCAGGCCCAAACACCCGCCCAACGCCGCGCCAACGAAAAACACGCCAAAACCGTCGAGCGGCGCATGGGCAAGCCCGAGTCCGCCATCAAGAAGAAGGAGACCAAGAAGAGCCCCGTTGGAATTGCTGCGGTTGGTACGTTTTGTGTCCGCATTTCCCTTCCCTTTTTTTTTTAGCCTTGTACTGGGATGTCTGGTGTCCGGGCCCAATCGATAGTGATGGTGATGCTGACTGACTGCTCGAAAGCGGTGCTCATTTTCGTCATCATTGCGCCCTTGTTGATCGAGCAATTAAAGGTGTTTCCGTATCTGTGGAATTTACTCTTGGATCTCCTGGCAAAAATTGGGCTGGTTTCACGATGATTTCCATAAAGGCATCTTCTGCCCTTGGCTCGAGCGGCGAAATATGGGTTTGAACTCTGCTGGGCGAGTCCCATTGGGACCTAAGGAATATACCTCAAGGAATAATATCAAGCGCGACGAGTACTTCAGAATGAAGGAGTAATCTTGACGCGTTCGCTCTCGAGTTTGATTACGGGTATATGTGTACAAATTAGGTCTGCCCTCCTTTCAGCGCTTTCAAACTCGCAAGCGCTTCGATGGAGCCAGTCTTTTCCGGTTCTCTCCCTTTCCATGATTCTAGTAAGGAATCCCATTGGTGATCAACTGAAACTCATCATACACTCGGGTTGTCACGTTCGCCGCGCTCTTCTTGATACACCCGAGCATAAACTCTGCCGCCTCGCGCTCGCTCTTCTCCAGCACAAACCGGTTCTTGAAATTTCGCATCGTCTCTGGTTTGAAGCACGGCAGACCCGAGTCCAGCATCAGACTCACCAGGTGACTCAACTTGTCGCAGTAGGGACGAGATGCAAGGAATGCTTTGATGGTAAGTTCCTCGAACCAGCGGTACGGCTGCGACGTAGCGGGATCATCACCGCCCATCACCGCAATCATTTCCGGCGTCAGCTTAAAAGGGGCGCGCTCAAATTTCACCCCCCCGGGGGCGATGTCGAAGCAGAATCCAAAGTCAATGTGCAAAATGTGACCCTTATCATCCACCATGATATTTCCGTTATGCCGGTCTTTGAATTGCAACAGGTAAGTGATGACAGAGTATGCAGCCATGGACTTTACAAATTCAGATCGTGCTTCTTGATAGCGTACCGAGTGTTCGCCGCCGTATTTGGTGATGAAATAGTCGTGGAGGCCGTTGACGGCTTCGCGGCCCAGCATGTCTCGACTTATCGAATTGGGAAGCACATCGATGACGCCGCAGCCAGGTGCGGTGGCAGTGACTCGGTACGGGAAGACGTAAACGTCTAGGCCGACAGAGTTGAAGATACCGCGGAACGCGGCGATCATTTGCAACGCGAGTACGTCTTGCCGACAATCGTCTCCAACTTTGAAGATAGCGCTCTGCCAGACCTCATAAGTCGACGGATTGCTGTCAACCAGTTCGATGTTGGAGATTTCACTGGTGTTCCTGCGACTGTGTCCCCTTCGAGCGATCTTCTGAGTGTGATCCTGTTGTGCTGACTCTATCAACTCGTTCATCTCCTCGGTCGACGTTTCCTTCTTCTTGCGAATCCGGAAGGTTGCCATGTATGGCGCCTTAGCATGGGATTGCAGAGGCTTGCCGGATTTGCGATCAATGCCGACCACAACACCATCCGGATTACTGGGCAGGTACACGCCAACGTCGACCTTGATTTTGCGCAACTCTTCCTCAATCTTCGCTTTCTTCTCTGGTTTGGGCCTCTTAATGAACGGCTTGAGCTTGCCCGAAATGTCGGTCACCTCATCGAAGAACGCAAACTCTCGCTCAAAGAAATCTTTATCCGCCCCCGAGAAACTCGAGATCAGGCCATCCATGACTTTGTCCAGGGTTGGCTTGACAGGATCTGGTATTTGTGAGTCTTCGTCCTTGTATGCGTTGGCCTTTATGTTCCAGATGATCTGGTGAGCGAAAAGCTGCGAGAACTTGCCAGTCTCGACGATGTAGCGCTCGACATAGCCCAGCGTGTCATACCGCAAGCTCTGTACAATCTGCGGGACGTAGAAAAATGTAACGTCGACAGAATGGCTCTCGACTGCTCTCATAGCATATTGAAGGACGAAGGGATGGTTTCCGAAGGCAGGCATGAAGTAGGTGACAGCCTGTATCGGGTTCACTGGGTTCCAGTATAGCAGATACTTCAACTGGAAGGTCAGATCCGATGAGAGACCGTCTCCGAGCAATAAGTCCATCGCGCTGGCCTCATGCAATGCTTTCTCTGGCTGGTTCAGGAGCTGGAAACGAACGTCCCGGCGAGTTTGCTCATTGGTGAATCGCGTGACCAGCTGTATGGCGAGCGCGGGATCCTCAGCCCATGCGGCACGGACAAAACCTGCGATTTGATGGTCCAGTTGAGCAGGATGTCCGGCGTGTGCAAGCGGTGACAGCCAAACGCTAAGCCTTGTGATTTCGCTTGTGAGGAGTGCTTCAAGCAGCTCCTGCTTCTGTTGAGGATCTTTCCTCGTAGTCGATGCTGATAAGATGGGTGCCCGACTGGCCTGCAACTGCGCCGATACATCTTGCATGACGCGGATTTCGGCTTTCAGTTGTAGACGATTGCCCCCGAAAGACCAATAAGGCGGCTTTGCGAACCATTGCAGACCGACTGACAGGATTAGGTCCTTCAGTTTCCACTGGGACAATTTATTAAAACACGTGCCGAGTTTAAGCACCCGAAGTGCAAAGAGAACCACGTGGAATTGGATGTCGCGTAGTAGTGGATGTCCATTGACATGAAGGAAGCCCCGAAGAGTGCGTTCAAGCATGCGGATGAAGGTTCGTTGGGTGTTGGCACTCCCAAGCCTGATGGCGTTGAAATGACTCTCAAAGAACTGCAGCAGCCTGAAGTGCGGTGAAATGGTGTTGTGAGCTGTCTGTGCTTCCTTTTGCAGGGCCGCCCTGTCGGATGGGGCAAATTCTTCCTTGACATAGAAGGGATCGCTGTGCTTGAATTTGGGGTTGAAGATGCCTTGGCCGCGATCGATAGTTCTTTCCCAGGCTTGTGCAACCTCTGTCAGAATCCTCGGCTCCATTCTCGTGTTCTCATGGATAACGCCCAGCCACAGCGAGATTCCCAGCTTAATAGACTCTTTAGTGAATATCGCAAGGGGTATGTTCACCAGAAGATGTACAATCGCGGTCTGTGATTTCTTGCTCTGGCACAGGAGCGCCGCTGCACGTCGGAGCACATCTTTGACCTCGGATGCTCTCACATGTGCCTTCTGAAGTATTCGTTTGTGGAGATCGACGAGGGCATCGTGCAACATTGGCGTCGAGTCAGAAGTGGCACGTCCTATCGACGATCTCCGCCCAGTCGCATCGTCGACGTAGGCGTTCTCTCGTTGATGATCAGGCACTCCCGTGAATCGGTATTCTTGCCGCGTAGTGTATTGAGCAATGAAATCGGAGACCATGTTGATATTGGCCGAATCGCTCCTGTGGTCAAGCGCATTCAGTCTATAGTCCATCGGAGGGATCATGGAGCCCATTTCGAGGGCAAAAGACCTGCCCAACGAGATATGGCCATACGCGCCTGTATCATCGAACTCGGAAAGATAGGTCTGGAGGAGCCCTTTCACATCCAGAGGCGCCACGCCCATGACCATAGTAACCCATTTCCGGGCGTCACTATGCAGGTTCTGTTCAGTACGTCGGCGGAAAGCGTAGTCGTCGGACAACTCAATCGTGATCTTGCCTCGAGTAGAGGTGAGGGTAGGGCGCCACTCGTACTCATCAGTATCTGCATCCAAACAACTCGACCACATCAAGGACAGCAATTCCAGTAAGGCAAACAGAGCCGATTTCTGGCACAAGGCGGAAGGTGCAAAGGTGACGATGTGGTTGACAGCAGCTCTTGCAACTTCCTGCATTTTACTGCTTCGATGACAGCAACCGCTCAGGATTCGAGCAAGTTGTCGAGAGACGTATGGAGCGCTGAAGTCGTCTTCCTTTGCACTAATAGCCTTTTGAGTGTATCTGTCCACGACTTTGTTGGCTATCGAGCCCAGGCAGGCTCCCATGTGGCTGCTCTGCGTGCTCGGGTCGCTGAAGTAATCCAAAATTTCCGCGCAGCTACCAGAAGAAGCGCGGAGACTTTCGACCAGGAACACGGCATTCAGAAAGACGACTTTCTGATAGCTCAGCCTGCCAATCTCGGATTCCTTGTCTGGTATGACGGCGATCAAGGCCTTCTTCTGAGCATGCATATGCTGCGGATTCATGCCCCTCCTCAAGACAGTGTTGATTTCCACGTCCGACTCCAAGAGCTCTGCACGGTCGTCGTCGACAAGAGGCATTGAGTTCATCGCCAGTACTCGAAGTTCCTCGTAGTGTTGCTGTCCGAGGCGTGATTGTAGAGTGATTCCGTGCACAGCCACGTTATACCAGACTTCTCTGGCCATGCCCAGAATATCAGTGTCATCAGCAAGAGTGCTTTCTACTGTAAGAGCAGGTTTCCGGGAAGCCAGGATGGATAGAGGCTTGAGAAGGGGTGCTATCTCCTTTGCAGCCTGTTCCACCTCCGCGGATTGCTTGAACTCTCCCTCGACCACGTCCCCCTTGCTGAGAATTCGTTCCAGCAATTGCATGGCGAAGATCTTGAACAACGGCGAACGGTTGTCCAAGTTCAATGCCAGGTACTCTTGTGCATTTCGGACAGCTTCCAGAATTTGGACATTATTTTGGACGATAGCCTCGTGGTGCAACCGGGTATAAAGTTTCAAGAGGGTCTTGAACTCATTCTCCTTCCCAAAAATGGAAAGCTTTGCGGATTCTTGGACAATATGAGCATCTACCACCAGACTGATCCTGCCGACTTTCTGCAACATCATCATCTGCACGAGTGCGATTATCTTACTGTCGCTGCATTCGGTGGCTATGACCACGATGGCATGGGCGACATTTCCGCACACCAAAGATGTCTCTTCGTCGCCGCTCAAGGACAGGGAGATAACGCTTCCGGTTCGCAGCCGGGTGGTGGACGACATAGATCCATAGTGGCCATTGGATTCTGCAGCACCGTGAAGTTGATGGGCCTTTTCTGCGCCTGTTTGTGAACTCAGAACGTTTCCCAGAGAGTATATCGTGGTGATTACGGCGTCTTGTGACAACATGCGTAAGATATGTGATAAACTCTGCGCAGCAATGGTCACCGCGTCTGGTCTCGAAGTACCCCGAACAATGAATCTCAGCAGGATTCGAGCATAGTTGCTCGCACCTTCGGGCACGTACTTGGCAACAACCGCTAGACTCTTCAGCACAATATCCGCGAGGTCGGTATCTGTCATTTGGACCTGGTTTGCGACCGAATCTTCCAGCCATGCAGCAAGGTCTTCGGCATCCGCAATTTCGTCATCCAGGACCAGACAGTGCAGGTATGCCTCCAGTGCATAAGCTTTCACGGAAAAAGCAAGTCGTTGCTGCCAAACGGAGCTTAGCTGAAGGTAGTCCGAGCCATCCTCCAAGACGCGCATCTGCTCCGTGATGATGTCCACCAGATATTCCATCATGTCGTCGGTGATACTGTCGTCTTTGGAGCGGTTGATATGTGTGCCAGCGATATACTGGTCGAGTAGATCCCCGCATTGCACTGTATGTTCATCGCAAAGCATTCTGGCGGTGCATGCAAGTACCAGCTTGACAAACCCTTTCTGCAGCATCATAGCCCCGACGGGGAGACCTTGGGCAGCAAACCGCCTCAGGTACTTTCTCCAGTCTCGTTGGCCGGCCTCGGAGGAAGTCGAGTTTCGAATGGCGGATGAAGCAGTCTCGAGGGCTATGAGGAAACGCTCCGACAGAGCTTCTTTTAGAGTCCGGATGAGTTCGACTCTTTCATAGGCAGTCCAGAAATTCTCGTGGATGGCGGCGGCATCCAGAAATCCAATCAAGGATACCGTGGCCGCTGCGATCTCCTGAGTCTCGTTTCCTTGCTCCTCATCTTGTTCGCCAACATTCAGCGAAGTCAGGGCCGAGGCTGACTGGGACCAGTTCTGTACATATTCTTTGATGCTGGCAGAGACAGCCTCTTTCAGCGGAGGAAACCGGAGGCCGAGGACGAGGAGGGCCGTGGTGAGTTGGTAGGTGAGAGCGGTCCATGGGGCGGGTCTGATTTCCTGGATGAACGGGGAAGGGGAGAATAGTTGCGAGTGAGACTCGGGGAGGTAGGCCGTCAGCTGTTTGGCAAGGCGGTCGGCATGCGAGAGATCATGTAGGTCATGGGCGCTGGCACATAGGGCAAGCAGCACGTCGAGCTCGCGGGAGCTCATAGGCACACGAGAGGTGGGCGCGATCGAGCGGAGGACTCCATCAAGGATGCCGCCATTTCCCGGTGGTTTGAGCGAGGGCATCGACGAGGTGAGTCGTTTGAAATCGGCTTCTCGCGTCGAGGACCGCACCGAGGAGAGGGCCGCGAGTTTGGACAAGGCCAGCCGCCGCAGTCCTCCATGGCCGCTGCAGTTGTGTCAGTAAGAAAACAGTAGGTGTGAAGGTAGCGGCAGCGTACACGTCCATCTCGCCGTAACTGGGCACGTTGTTCCACAGGCGCTGACTTGGTGAGGCCACATTAAAAGGTCCAAAAGAATCGAGGGAAACATGACGATGGAGTCTCCACTGCCATACTGTTGGCCTTGGCCCGAAGCGGCAATGCTGGAGCTCATGGGTAGCAGACCCGATTCTATTGGGTGTGCCTATAAGCTGGGCTCTGGGCAGTACTGTTTACTCATTAGTTGGCGAATTAGTTAACGGACGCGAGTGCCCAGGCGTCCAGGCTCCAACACGTGATATGCTCACCGATTTGCCGGAGTCGCCCTCCAACTGCGCCAGCGCGTTGCGAACCTCCTAGATTTTGTACGCCAGTCTCCTTCGACTAGCATATCCCTCTCAGTTCATTCTTTTGCCCAAAGCTCTACAGCCCGAGAACTGCGACGGACCAGGTCCAGCAGCCGGAGCGTGGTTTCCCAAGCCTTGTCTCACGCACGGACTTGCAAACCTGTCGAATATTACCCGTGCAGAAACCGAAGAAGAATCGTCCGGAAGGTGCTCAACTGTGCTCGTTTACTGGTTGGGGGGCATGTCTCCCAAGACGGAGAAGAGCAGCCTGAAGCGGAATAGAGTGAGAAGATCGCATCTTATGTGTCCCTTTGGGTCTGACACAGCTGGAACAGTTCAGCACAGGCGATGACCAGGAAATCAAAAAGCCTCGTCGTTCCCAGCGAATCTCCTCACAGCCCCAGAAAGATCAGCAGCAGCAGACACCGCTCAAGGACCATTATCTACCTTCTCCTCTGACGAACCACGAGTCCACGGCTACCGAATATAAGGAGCACACCGCGACTCCTCCAGAGGGCCGACCAAGCCAAATTCGCCATGTCACGCCCATCGCCTCGCCTCCGCTTCCTCAGTCCTCACCTCCACAGGATACGCAACCCTTGTCGCAGTTCATATACCCTCCGCGGGATATAGAGCCTGACCTGACTGATGAGGATGGTACCTGGGGCTACTTGTTCCCCATGACCGACAATGGCCATCGGCTGCAGATGAAACGGAGAGCATTTTGCCCTGCCCCGGCAAGGCCCCTGGAGGTGGCAAGGCAAACTGTCAAGAGCAAGAAGCGAGGCAAGAAGGACCTGATCGAAGCGGAGAAAGAGTACGAGCAGGAGAAAAACGACAAGGGATTCCCGGCTGGTGGATATCTAATCGGGAGACATCCCGAGTGCGACATGGTCCTTGATATCCCGACCGTGTCGAATCGACACTGCTTGATTTTCAACGAGTCGCGCAACGGTGACATGATAGCGATCCTCGAAGATCTGTCAAGCAACGGCACCTTTGTCAATGAAGCATTGCTGGGCCGCAACAAGCGGAGAGAGCTCGAGGATGGTGATGAAATCACGATCTTGGACGAGGCGAGATTCGTCTTCCGGTACCCGAGGAATCGAGATTCTAGTGCGTTCAATTCGCGCTACAGGATCCTGCAGCAGCTGGGAAAGGGTCATTTTGCAACGGTCTACCTCTGCGTGGAAAGATCGACCGGGTTCAAATTCGCGGTCAAAAAATTCGAGAGACGAATGGGAGAGTCGCAGAAGTCTCAGACTGAAGGCCTGGAGCAAGAAATAGCTGTCCTGATGAGCGTCAGCCATCCCAACGTTCTGTGCCTGAAAGAGACATTCGACGAGCATGACGGGGTGTACCTAGTTCTGGAACTGGCTGCCGAAGGGGAATTGTTTAACCTGATTGTGACCAAGCAGAAACTGACCGAAGCCGAGACGCGGAAGGTCTTCATACAACTATTCCAGGGGACGAAGTATCTGCATGAACGAAACATCGTCCACCGGGATATCAAGCCTGAAAACATCCTGTTGACCGACAAGAACTTGTCCATCAAGCTGGCAGATTTTGGGTTGGCAAAGATTATAGGAGAAGAGTCATTCACCACGACGCTCTGCGGGACGCCAAGTTGTAAGTATATGTCCTTCCGGTGGTCTGGACGCTTGTTAATCGCCCATCAGATGTCGCGCCGGAAATCCTAGAGAACACCCGACACCGAAAGTACACTAGAGCAGTTGATGTCTGGTCCCTCGGAGTGGTCTTGTACATCTGTCTGTGCGGCTTTCCACCCTTCTCGGACGAGTTATACTCCCGAGAAAACCCATACACCCTTGCCCAACAGATCAAGATGGGTCGCTTCGACTACCCTTCACCGTACTGGGACTCCATAGGCGACCCGGCACTCGACCTGATTGATCGCATGCTCACAGTCGACGTCGAAAAACGCATCACGATTGATCAATGTCTAGAGCACCCTTGGACTCGAAATGCCGGCTACATCAACCCTGCAGATTCACTGGACGGTCTCACCGGCCAAATGAGTGCATTCGACTTTTCGAAGCGTAAGGTCCAGCGCGAACGCACACTGCTAGCCAATATCAACGACATCAAGGTGAGCAAAGTCGTTGAGCTTAATGGCGGCCAGCCGATTCAAGGTCAGTCCATGCAAATTCCTGGCTCGCCCGCTCATGTGAAGGTGTGGGATAAGAATCCTTCCGGGAAGAATGTCATGAGTACAGCGCGGGGCAAGAAGCCGGGCAAAGCCTCTAAGAATGTAGAGGAAGGCCCGAGAAAGAGCACCCGGCAGCAAATAGGCAGCAGGCGGAGTTCATGAACATGGGCGGCAAGGGGGACATGCCCTTATTCGCCGATGATGAGACATCGAGGTATCTCCCAGAGGAGGTGCCCAAGCGTGGGAAGAAGTGAGGGAAACCCGAAGGTCGACTTTTGTGCAAGCCTTGGAAAATTCACTTGCATAATGTTTACGACTCCGAATGGGACATCCTGGGGATCATGTGCCTTTTCTGCGACGAACGCAGCCCGGTTGGACGAGAGGCCAGAAGCCCTGTTATATTGTATCCAGCAACCGGGCCAATATTGAGTGTCTTGAGTGTCCGTTCTGGGCCCCCTGACGCAAAGCGGGCTCGACCAACTTGTCTGGTGGTCACTGTTATGCTGCATACCGACAACGCACAGCTACAACTACTGTCTGCAACGGTGCTGCGAGCTTCTTTCTGCCAGGGCCACAGGAACATTTTGGACACGGAGTACAGCGTTAGGATTAGGGTCAGGGTCAGGGTGACGGCATTGCATTGCTTTGCCTTGGCGTATATCAAACGGTCGACCAAAAGTTCAGAATCCGAATCCGAATCCGAATGCAGTGTGGGTACCAAATAGTGGTATTGAGATGACAGTGTGTAATTTCAGTATGAAGTACATACATATACTCGGTACGATAAGATAGACGCCTCGGAGACGCTCGGACGACTGTAACTGGCACGCTGGTTATAGCGAATCGTCGTTGGACGAGCCTACTAACCTACTGCCTTTGGTATGCCTTCGATACGCATTTAGTACTTTGCTTGCTTTGTCGGAAGGTATATCCTTATTTATTGACCTACTGTCCTAGCATGCCTACCATATCGCATCCACATAGTATCATTGCGCCAGCTCGACGGATATGTATATAAGTCAGCGTACCATCTTCGGGCTGAAAGCGTGCCGAATACTCGCACGCGTACTTCTTTACCGAAACACGACGAATTTGAGTAGGTCGACCGCGCGGTTCAAGGCCCATGCACGCAAAAGTTCCTTTCCCTTCTTCCCTCCTTCTGACCCAACCTTACGCCGGCTTGACTTTGATCCTCACGCCCTTGGAGTCGAGCCTTGGACTTGGCGCGAAGAAATCGTGCGCGAGTTCCAGATCGCTGACGTCGGTGTGGTAGAGCTGGAAGTCGAAGTTCCGAAACAGAGCCGCGAGCGTCATGTGGAGCTCTGCCTGCGCGAGACTGGGAATGTAGTTAGTTAGTTAGTTGGCCAAGCGTGAGCGGACGGACAGCCAGCCGAGCAGTCAAGGCTCAAGAGCCCATCACAACACCGATGGAGTAGGTGAATCGCTTACTTGATGCCGAGACAGCTTCGTGTCCCCTTGCCAAACCCGACGTAATATCTCTCCAGGCTCTGGCCGTTCGGGGCCCTTTGACTACCGATCCATCTTTCGGGCCGGAACACCCTCGGGTCAGGGAAGATGGTCTCGTCGTCGCACACGTCCACGTTGGTCATGCTCACGGGCGTCCTGGCCGGGATGACCCAGCCTTTATATTCGAGAGGCTTGGCCAGGAGCCGTGGTTCTCGGGCGGTGACGCCGTAGGACATGCGCACGCCCTCGCGTACACAGCCAGCGAGGTAGGGCAGCTTTTCAAGCTCCGTCCATCTTGGTTTTGCGTCGGGATCGGGAATCGCGGCCTCGAGCTCGGCGTGCAGTTTGTGAAAAACGGCCGGATTGTTGATGATGTGGAAGGCAGCCGTCGAGAGGGCCCAGCCCGTAGTTACGACTCCGGCCGCAACTACTACCGAAGCCTCGCCCTGGAGGCGGAGCGAATTCTTCTCCGCAGGAGGGAGGTTGCCTTCGATGAGTTCCTGGAAGACCGTTCGATGGCTCGACTTCTCGAGCACGTCTTTCATCCGCCCGGACTTCATGGCGTCGATTTGCTTGCGGAAATCCTGCGATTGCATCGTTGATCGATGGTCAGCGACGTGCATCCTCTGAGAGGTAAATCAGGCGGGCGCAAGCAACATCATTTTCCACATACACCTTGCATTCGGAAGAACTGAGCATACTCGGGCTGCATTTTCACAGTGAGCCACTGGGGGAGGTTGAACAGGATTTTCGGGAGCCAGGGGAACTGGAGAGATACATTGCTGAACGCGTTGGCCGCCATGATCGGGTCGTGGAGGGACTTCTCAAACTCCGGCTGTCGTAGCGCCCCATAGCTCAGATTGAAGCAGTACTCCAGGATGACTTCCTCGGTGAGTGCCGAGAACGCTCGGTTAATGGGCATGACCTTCCCTGTGGCCTGGAACTCACGCACCCGGTCCACCAGGATGTCGATCTTCCCCTGAATCACGTCCTGGAGATCGAGAATGCGTTGTCGCGAGAACAGCGGATTGAGCGCGCCCCGTCGAATCCGATGGAGCTCGTCCGAGGCGGTCGCAAACGCAGAGTCGTGGTCCCCGAACCGGCCGGCAATCCAGGCATACTTGTCCACGCGGCCAGCCTTGGTGTACAGAGTTTCGTAGAAGTCCGAGTCCTGGATATGCAGCTCATCCGGGACGATACGCACGATAGGTCCTGCGCAACCCGCATTAGGAAGAAGATACTGGGTATTATGTCGTGAACCGTGAGTCGTGAATGGGGGGAATCAAGAATCGAGCGGTTATCTACCGTATTGCCTGTGTAGTTCCTGTACCTTGAACGTGAACTGTCCTTTCAGCACAACATCGTAGTAGGCCTCATGCCAGTGGCTGATGGCTGCATATTTAGGGCCGGGGAACTTCGCAAGCGGGTGGAAGTATAGGCGGTAGATGACCAGGCCGAGCAGGTAGAGTGTATATGCCCCGGCGGCGGCGAGGAGAGAGCTGACAAGACCATCAGCAACGGCCATATTGAATTGACACTGCCAGAGAGGTGCGAGAAAGGGCACAGTCGTGGGGATGGATGTGCAAGTATGCACTATTTAATCCTAGGTCCTCCATACGAGTCCGGGGTCCTCGTTCCCAGCATCCACCCTGGCCCCAGTCGAGAGACACGCCGTTTCACAGCAGCGCTCGTGCCGGCATCAACGGCTTTGCTGGCCCGCGGCGCCAAGAATGCAACGACGTGCCTTGAAGCGGCGCTACTGACCACTCCGGGGCTAGACGCCATGGAAGGAAGGGCGCCCGGAGCTGCCCGGGGCCACGAACGTCGACACATGGTTGTGCCCACAAGGGACGGGCCTCCCTAGCCCTCACAGCGCTTAGCACTGATAAGCTTGCAGAAGTGCTCCTTGGCCGCGCCATCCCCGGTAGCTTGCAGACACAGCACAGCTGTGCACAGCACACGGCATGTACTTGTAGTAGGTAGTCTTGTCGAGTCACTTCCGGAAACTCTCCTGCTTTGCCGTCCTTCGACTCTGCGCATAGCCTACTGTAGGTGTTAGGAGCTGCTTGCACACGAGCAGCGCGAGATCAGAAAAATTGAATACATCAGAATGGCGACCGGGCAGGATGAAGCAGCACCATCGTCCGTTCGAGATGGCGATCTCCAGGTGGATAATGCCGACACGGCAAGCGCACCAAATGAATTAGCCTTGCGGCGTCGGCGCAGTTGCTAACACACATCGCCAGAGAGACGAGTTCGACGCAGATTCCGGCTATGGCGATGACCAGCAGTCGTCCATCAGCGAAAGTCTCAGATCTTCAGTGTACAATTACCGCTATGAAAACGGTCGCACATACCACTCGTACCGTGCGGGTGCTTACCATCTGCCGAACGATAAACAGGAGCAAGAGCGACTAGATCTGCTGCATCACATCTGCAAGATGTTACTTGGTGGGGAGCTCTTCACCGCGCCGCTCCCCAGCGATCCGCATCGCATCCTGGACGTCGGCACGGGAACGGGCATCTGGGCTGTCGACGTGGCCGACCGATTCCCCGGCGCCCTGGTGTTTGGCACCGACCTCAGCCCGATTCAGCCGCTCTGGGTGCCGCCGAATCTGAAGTTCTACGTCGACGACGCCGAAGCCGAGTGGACGTGGGAGGAGAACGAAAAGTTCGACTTCATCCACGGCCGCGCTCTTTGCGGCGGAATCGGCGACTGGCCCCGATTCTACGCGCAGGCGTGGAACAACCTCGCGCCCGGAGGCTGGGTGGAGATGCAAGAACACTCTGTGCATTTCTTCAGCGACGACGGTGGCTTGGAGCGCGCGACGGCCTGTGTCGCCGCCGTCGCCGAACTCGAACGGGCCAGCGAGAGGATTGGCAAGCCTCTCAACGTGGCTCATCTCCACAAGCAATGGATGATCGATGCCGGCTTCCAGGACGTGCAGGAGGTCGTGAAGAAGGTGAGAACGCACCCACCAGAACTCTGCACCCCCTTTCTAATCCCGTCGTCGCCTGTGACAGGTCCCGATTGGACCCTGGGCGAAGGACCCCAAGCTCAAAGAGATTGGCGCGCTGTACCGCGTCCAGATGCTTCAATCGGTTCCCTCGTTCATGCTCGCCTACTACAGACAGATCTTGGACCACTCGCGCGAGGACACCGAGACCGCAATGGCAGAGGTCCAAGATGAGTTTGTAGATCGAAATCTCCACCTCTACCAACAATGGTACTTCGTGAAGGGACGGAGGCAGGTTCAGTAATCTCTAAACCATTGTATTACATATAAATTTTTTCTAATCAGAGACCAAGCGAACTTCGACTTGGGTTCGAGACATATCGCCGTTCAGGGTCAACCGTTCGTAGAGAGACTTGAGCCTAGATTTACCCAGCGACCATCAGCCGCACGGACTATTTATTCCCTTCGACTGCTTACTTTTACCCAACGAATCTGGTTGACTATTCTGTCGATGATTCGGCCTCACCTCGTTCACTATCGATGGGGTCAGGAGTCATCAAACACTCGCCGTTCAATCATTGGAGCTCAAATTCGCAATTCATCTTTCATTCTGAGAAAGCCGTATTGTGTGGTACGTATTAAGATCTCACGCTCGCTTGCTTCCATGTAGTAACAGCTTCCGTGAAATACTCTTCCACCTCGGATCCCCAAGGCTTCCTAAGCCCAATATTACACCCATCATTCCGTGTTTGCTTCTCCATCTTCAAATTGCACGTCATCTTCATCATCTAGCTCTTCGAAATCTGGTACCAAGTCCGGTTCATCTGGCATACCAGGTTGTCTGACATCGTAGCTCTGGCCGGGGATGAAAGCAGGAGCGCTCGCAGTTGCCGCTCCATCCGGCGCCTGGCTCGGAGGGAGGTGGATGGCATGATGAGGACCGACGATATTCGAGGCCATTTGAATGGCCAGAGCCTCATGTGCCAGCCTTTGGGCCGCGTTACCTGCCATTATCCGTGCAGCTGCCTGGACTCCATCTTCGACACGAATATCCGGCAGCGCCTGAGCTGCGAGAGATCCGGGACGGAATTGATCTCTCAAGCGCTGAATGCGCCGGATCAAGTCCCGTGCTAAGGCGCCCATATCTTCTAATTCCCGGATCTCGTCGGGGTTGTTACTCACTATGTCTGACCGTAAAGTAGATTCCGATCGTGACGGACTGCTCGCCTCCCCTTGTTGCTGTCCGGGCGTAGCAGGATACTGCGTGTTTAGACTTGTGAAGAATTCAACCAAGCCCTCAATTGCCAGTTCTGTACTCGAAAGATTTCCTGCAGTTCCACGACTCCTTCTTCTCTCCTCGAGAGGTTTTCGTATCTTGTCCTTTCTCTTCTTCAATCTTTTGATCGACTGCGACCGAGCGTTCAGAAATGCTTCAGACTTTCGTTTGCATTTCCCAGAGATCATCCTATCCCAGCGGCAATTAGGACAGAAGAATAAGGGTTCGCCAGGCGCAGGCGTGGTGGCTTGCATGGAGGTCATGCTATTGTCTTCGTCAGCTGGTGGTTGCTGGCACCCTTTGCAAGGGCACGGCGGCTCCAAGGAGTGGGTGCAATCGTTGCAAATATGAACCTTGCATCCGGCGCATTGATTGAGGGGTGCCGGACAACGCCTTCTGTGATCGCCTGGAGCAGATCGGGTTGCTGGACAGAGGAATGCTTGACAGCCTCGCCATTTGGGTCCTGAGGGCGTGTCAGGATGTGGATGCCGTCGCGGTGCCGAGTTCGGCTCAGGTGTTGCCGGGATGGAATGGGCCGAGGGTGCCGGAGACGTTGATCGGGATAGGGGACCGGTACTGTTCGAAGCTGGTGACAGTGGTCGTAAAGGCCGATCGATCTCTGCCAAGGGTGTCCGCGCGGCCCTCGCCGCGATCCTAGCCTCAGCAAGACGAAGCGGCTCCGGAGTCCCTGCCATCGCTTCAGAAACGGCCACTGGAGGCAAGGTGGACGCAGGCATCGTGGCAGCTCGCGCAACCCTTGGAGTGCTGACTATGCTTTCTATTTCCATCCTGTCTTGTTCTCGCGCAGGTTGCTTGCCTTTTCGTTGTTTCATCACGGCAGCAAGCAACTTCTGCTTCGACATGTATTCCTGCTTCTCGAGCACGAGGTCTTTGTAACCACATATCCTAGCTTTGACCCGATCGCCGATGTCATGCTTGAGACAGATGGCAGTGTCGCAAGCCTTACACTTGATTTTCCAGTGTTCAGCACTGTGACAATCATCGCACAGGACTCTGGGCATTGAGACGGAGGGATGCTCCTCTGTACTTAGAGTTGCCGCCATTTGGAATAAGCCATCGATGGACTGCCATCGACCACCAGGGCCTGGTTGGGTAAGAAAGTTTTCTGGTTCGGCTGGTCGGTCAGGATTGAACTCCGGGTCCTCCCATCCTTGTCCACGCGGAAGCGGCGCCGCTCGTATGCAGTCAACGTCTCGAGCTGCGTTGTTGCTGTAAGTAATTCCACCACCTCCAGAGAAAAGCGGTTCTGTGCAGCACCATTTGAACTTGGGATTGGGCAGGCTGTTGATGTTGGCAAGCTGATTTACGTTGAGTGCTCCAAGAGGAGGCAGGTCTTGGTCTTGCATGGAACAGGGCGACACAGCACAGCCGGGGGCCCACCAGAACTTGTTCTTCTCTTCCTCGGGAGCATTCTTGTTCCGCAAATAGGGCCGGTCGAAGGCGCAGCTGGCACATAGAGTCTTTCTACATCCTGAACAATGCATCATGACTGAACACTGTTCACATCTCTCCAATATTTGGGCATCACAATTTTGGCAAGTGATGTTCTCGACGAACTTCCGATGCGAGGCTCGTAGATGTGCGGGTGTGGATTTCCCCTCTGGACCTGTTCCAATGGGCTCACCATTCATACCCTCCTCATCGTACTCCCAGCTCCTGCAATCTCGTTTCCGCTTCTTGCTCGAGAGGCTGAATTCCTGGAGATTTTCAACGGGTCCAAGCCAGTTCCGACTCCTCCAAAGGCGGTCGTAGACCACCCACACCTCTCTAGGATCCTGCGGCGTGCGCATCTTCACATAGCCTCGTCGGCGATAACATCGTGCTCCTGGACTAGTGCACCAGGCAGTATCCGTCCAAATGCCGAGTTTGTGGCATGTTGATACCAGTTCGTGCGTGGGTTCACTGTCGCTCTCTTTGCGTGCCAGACTGCTCGGGAGATAGGGTCTCCTTCTGTGATGTCGACATCGGTAGGTGTAAAGACTCTTCAAAGCCAGCGTCTCGAAGCCTTGGGGAGGACCCTTTGAGTCCGGTGTGTCTCGGGCCAAGGCATGCATCAGTAGCCACGGGTTGATGTGGTATTTCAAGGAGACATTCTTGCAACCCCGGACCGAGACGTGCAGCAGTGTCTCTCTCCTCAAGATGAGCACGGTTGATGTCAAGGTCGTCCCGCTCACCGCGGTGTTGTCCAATTCGAGACTAGCCAGCCTCGTGCTGAACGGGTTTATAACCGTCAGGATGATCTGGTCCAGGGCATAGTTGCTGGACTGTCTCTGCCCATTAGCCCCATTGGTGTTGCTGGATTGTCCCCGCCCGTTGGCGACATTTGCTGCGATCGTCGTGGTAGTTGGCGATTGATATAGACGCCATGAAATATACCGCCACGAGGTAGGAGATCGTGCAAAGAAGTCTCGTAGGTAGGGTGAAGTCTGGTACAGGCGGAAGATGGTCTCAGTCGGAACTTGAGCGAGGAGTGATCGGAGAATGGGTAAGTTGCAAGTGATTAAGAGTTCGAATGGAGATGGCATTGTCCGCACCGGCACTGGGTCCGGCAGCAATACCGGTGTGGGATCTGGTATTGCGGCCATCTTGGGTGGATTGGTAAAGAAATCGAGAGGCCGGACGACGCAGGTGTCGGTCTCGCCGAACACATATTTCGCTTTCAATGAGACCGTTGACAAGTTGAAGTCGGCAGTGAGGAAGGGACAGCCTTGGGGTCCATCAGCTATCGCCGTCACGAAGCTGTGGTTGGTTGCCCGATATACGTGAGTTCGCTGGATGAGTACAAACAGGGCGTTGAATGAGAAAGGCGCAGTTCGGATTGCCAGCGAAGACCTGGTGTCATGTGATAGGCTAGGTCCTTACCGGCCCTTGACGCCCTGCCCGATGCCTAAACTGGCCGAATCCGATCGCCTGGGCGCCCCTAAACGGACAGGTCTTCCAGCAGCCCAGACATGCCCGCGGGTGCCTAGTCAGAACATTACTGTGTGGGCGGAGCTTGAAACAATCCGGAGATACGAGGTACGTACTGCAGGATCTGAGTCTCGAGGACACTAACATGGAGTACTTGTATCACAGGGCCTCACCTCTCACCAGCATTATTCCCAGAGTCCTCGCTGGATACCTCAGTAACTCCCTGACCCTTTCATCCCGATCATGCATCAAAAACATTGTGATAGCAGTGCACTCGCTCTTACATCTCACGCTCATCCACCACTGTCCCAGCTCGCTCATCATCGCCAGCCAATGCGCCAGAATCAGTAACGCTCGTGTGTCTCTGTTGAGCAACAGATCAAGAAACTCGTCTTCGACGACCGCAACAAATGTTATAAGCTTGTTGAACGTGGTCAAGCTGGGTTTTAATCGCCGAAAATAAAGTAGGTGTTGCAGTGCTTCGTAGTATGGGTTCGTTCCGCGTGAAGATTCTTCCGTCACCTCGCATACTTCCAGAAACAAACCGTGTGTCTCGTCACCAGCTTTTGCAGTCATATATTCTGGGGCCGGTTGGAATATTTCCGAATCCAGGAACACCGGACTCCAAATGGAGCTCCAGATAACCTCCCCCAACTGGCCTCGCAACGCATTGAATCCGTGCTGAATCGTCAACCATGCGAGACATTCGCGCCGCGATTCTGGCGGTGCGTAGATGAAGCTTTTGCTGGGATCAGGCAGAGGCTCACTGAGCATGAACTGGTGCACGCATATCAGCATGACGACAGATATTAAACCATCCATATTCTTTTTAGTGGCCCCTTGAGACAGCTCGTCTCGGAACAGCTGCAATGCCTTGTGCCAGTGATAAACCGCGGCCAGCTGGCTCTGGCCATGTTGAACTGGATGTTCAGCTGCAGGAAGAAGATGGCAGAGGTGATCAGCAGATACTCCATTGATTGCATGCATCAGGTAAGGCTTTTCAAGAGCAAGCTCCATGGCAGGGCCCCGAGAGATCACTTGGCCCATATCAGATCCGAGAGAGCAGACCGTGACCGTACCAAAATGATTGAACGTTTGCATAATTGGCGTCATCTTGTCCGGAACATCAAGTGGGAGACGAAAGGGCAAACCGCGGGTCGGGCTGAGCGGAGTTGAAGATCTTGAGCTTGCCTGTGTACTGCTGCTGCTGCTGCTGCTCTCGATCAGGTAGGTCGTTTCGACGTGTCGCGCTAAAGGATGACGAGAAGGCGGGTGGTGGGCCTTGGGTATAGGGACACAGTCCCTTCCATCTGCTTGCCACTCTCTCACATAGTCACAATCAATCCCATGATTCTGGCACTTGAAGCAGCCACCTTTCCTGTTCTCATCGCACTAAGGCGACAGCTCAGTCAACCACAGCCTTGCATCAGCAAATGAAATACAAACCTTGATACGTCGCTGTTTGCAAGACCTGCATCCAGTCCGACTCTTCTTATGCGGCCTCCTTGTGTGAAATGCGACTTTCTGTGGTGTGGATTTGCCTTTGGATGCTTGACACGTCGACGAGAGGGGAACTCTGAAAACTGTTTTCATCTTGATTTGCTGCCTTGTGCCGGCGTGCTGCCGCCCTAGGTCTGCTAGAGGAGTTGGTGTAATTGTCCAGACTGGCCTGAAGCGTTGCGATGGCCCGCTTGCAAGCTTCTCCGCGTCTAGGAAGGTGAAAAAGTGGGAAAATAAAGGAAGAGGTCAATACGAAATTTGCCATTTGGGACACCAGGCAGCCACATTCTCTCCGGCTCAAGTCTCGTATCTCGATGTTGATACGAAGAGGATATATGCGGCGTAGGCTTTGGCTCTCAAAAAGGAAATCATCGTATTCGGCTGGCAGAGCGTTGCTTGCGACCAATGGATCCCGTCTCTGCCACGACAAACCTTTAAAGTATATTCATAATGGATTGAGGTGGCGCTTCTGCCTCCAAGAACCCTAGAACACTGGACCTGTGCGATACGTTGACGCAGCTACGCCTGTGTATATGCATCCGTAAAACCACCGCGGTCCCTTCCTGCAGATATGCAAAAGCAGGTCAGACCCAATATAATTAAAGGCCCTCGCCATGCAAAACTGTATCTTATACACTTCAGAGGGCTCTGCTAGGCCCATCACCCCAAACAACAACCCTCGCTTGCCCTTTTGAATGCTCCTTGGAAGAACTCCTGCATTGCGGTGTAATGAAAGATGATGCCGAAGACAACGGCCACGTGCCAGATATTGTGGCTGCAACCAATGTAGTCGAACGACCCAGGCCACCACTTCTCTGGAACTTGGCTGGCATAAATGAGCGCGCCTGTGAAGTACACCATCATGCTTTTTGCGATTGGCGCATAGAAGTAAAAGGTCCACTCCGGCCCTCGCGTATAGTTCAGCTGGAGCACAGGTGCAAAGCCGGTCACAGCCAGGGTAACAAAAAATGTCACCCGGAACCAAGCCATGTCGGCTCGATTAAAGCTCTCTCGCCAGGGAAGGATGGCTCCAGCAAGTCCAAGCACGGCTGTCAAGGTCATGTATATCGTCCTGGAGACCGGTTCGCAATAGAAGGCCGTCCATTCAGTGCTGAGAATGCTCGCCGCGACCAGAAGCGAAATGCCTGTATAGTCGACGCACGCAAATCGATCATAAAGGCACTTGTCTGAAATACTGTTCATGGTGTGCCACATCGTAGAGCAAATCAGGCACTTGCAAGCTGCGGCGAAGAAACAAGCAGCAACGAGAACATCCATCTTGCTGGAGAGAGGAAATGCTGCTGACGAGGGATAGAAATAAAATGCCACGGCAAGCACAACAATTAGGCCAATGCCGTGCGACCAAATGTTGACCATCTCATTATGAGCGTGGAAGATTGAGCCAAGGCATTCGACCGGTGTCTTGTGGAAGCGGTAGCCTTTGCGGATATGTGGATTGTTCCTCCATGGGACAGGGAGATCTTCGTAGTGGATGAGCCTTGTCTCGGCAGCACGTGTCAGAGCATGTGAGACCGACTCGGCAAGAATATCCTTTGCGCGCAAGGCTTTATCGAGGCCGTCCTCGAACATCTCCCTAGTGGCGTTGAGTGAATCATCGACCTTTCTCCATCCAGTCTCAAACAATTGATTCTTCCTCTCGTGCATCCGGGACTCCAGCTCGGCAAGATAAGACTCCATCAATCGCATGCCTTCTTGCGCCTTCTGTTCAAAACCTTCGCGAGAGGGCATGATGTCGTTGTATCGGGTCTCGAGCGTGTCCACCAATATCAGGGCACGATGTCTCGCAGCGCCCCATAACAGCTCCCCAGAAATTGAGGGCGCACAAGAATCCCGGACATCTCTCAGCGCCAGGTAAGCACGCTCTAACTGGGCATCGAAATTTGTAAGGCTCTCTTGGCGGTATTTTTCTAACCTGTCCAGCCTGTTCCGGAGCTCGGTAAGGAAGAGATCTACGCGGACAAAGACGGCGTCGGCGCTGCAGATACTTGACTGCCGCCGGCGAGGGATCGCATTGTAGGAATGTCTTCTGCCTCGACGTAAAAGGCTTGTCCGTTCGTTAAAACCGGACGGGCTGGACTCGCGACTGGTGGACGTAGCTTCGAAGAGGACTGTCTGTGTTGCGCACGACATCTTGTCGGGCTTGAGCGTAATAACCATGCGGCAGCTTGTGTATTCTCGGGAAGACGATTGAAGTGAAGGAGGAATGGAGGGTTCGGCGTTTGATCAGAGGGATCAATAGTCGGGTAAGAGGCGTTTGTTCGGCGGCCCACGGGAGCGTGTCTATGTCAGTGGCGCAGTGAGCGTGTCGCGTGCGTGTCAAATGACGGACTTGTGATGCCAGGGGGAATCCGGCCTAGGGAAGGAGGAGAGCAGTAAGGACAGTCGTGAAGAGAAGTATATACACTACGAGGTAGATTTACATTAAGTAGATATGCAGTGTCAGTCGTTGGGTGGGGGAAGCAGAAGAGAAGCGAGTGGCAATTCATGAGGTCGTTGACTGAAATGTCGAAAGGGGCCGGAAGATGACCACATCAGCGTCATTTGATTAGGGCGTAAATCACGTGGCCTTGGTGGCTTGGGCCACTCTCGGAGTTCGGTGATTGGGTGACCACGTGGTGACCAATCTTAGTGTGACCGAGATTGGCAGACACGTGACAAATAGGTTCAAATGACCATCGTCAGACACACTGATGACTATTTCTCACAACTTGCTCTCATGCAGCAGCTCTTCACATGCAAGGCTCGTCGAGTCCAATTGGTAGGCGTTCTACAGCATTGCCTGTGTTCCTGCAAGCACACTGGCCAGATTTACAGCGTAGGGATGCCCGACACTTGGTTCTGCTGGCATGTGCTCGATCCTTTGCAGTCTATCCACGTCCGGTCATATTTCCTCACGCATGCTGCTCATCAGTCTCCCGGATTGGCCCAATCATCAGGATCTTGCGCTACAAGTCGCTCTTAGATGTCCCTTCTAGGCGGAGAGGGGGCCGCTCTGGAATGCCCCGTCTTCGTCCGAGCATGCCTTTTTCCGGAACCGCCCTTGAATCCAGCAACGGTACATCTTGATGCGCCGCTGCCGGTTGACGATCAGCCGTCGATCCACGTCCAGGTTCAAAACGTCGAATCCCCTTGCCCAGATCCCCTCGAGCTCCTCTTTCTCGAAGAAGTAGACTCTGGTGCCATCTCCACGAACATAGAAGTTGTCCTCCATCCACCTTCCGGCTTTAAAGCGAACCTGTGCAAGATCGCCTCTCCCATAGTCTCGGAATAACACTTCGCCTCCGGGCTTGAGAACGCGCTGTATGTTTGTCACTGCTTGGTGCCACTGTTTCGGGTTGAGTGCTGAGAAAACAAATATCATTATCACAATGTCGACGCTGCCCTCGTCGACTCCGGCCGGCAGCGACTCTCCAGCAACATCCCAGGTCTCGGCGGCCATGATTCCATTGGAGTCTGAGTAATCTTCTGAATTCCTCATCGTTTCGACAGCCTTCTTGCTGAAGTCGACTGCGAAAAGCTTCAACTGCGGGTTCTCATTCATCCTCAGGATAGGAAACGCAGTGTTCCCTGCTCCGGCGCCTACTTCGAGGATGACTTGCTTCCCAGCGTCCTGCCTTGTGGCTTGTTTGAGTATTGGGAATTCCTGGACCAGCCACTTTCTATCCTTGAAGAATGTACTCGTTTTCTGCTTGTAGAATAAATCCCACCATTTTTCTGGGTTGTCGTTGAAGCGCGCTCGGTCAAAGTCAGAGACGGGAGCCTCACGTTGTGCGGCATATTGCGCCTCGCAGAATTCATAGTGAGCAGCGTCGGGGACTACGTGGTCCCAGGCATTGTACTTGAAGACATCGTCCTGCTCCGACAGGTAGCGCTGTCCAAATTGGAAGGGATCTGTCTGCTTTGCGTTCGTGGCGGGGTCGTGCGAGAGGTGAGGCGGAATTGTCTCTGCATGAGGATGAGGATTGCTCAAGTCAGTAACGTCTTTGCTGGTGTCGTCTTGCGAAACTAGGTTCAGTGAAGCGACCGCATCCTCGAGTCCTCTGTCTGGCGCCATGTTTTGAAGGCTTGAGAAGAATAAACTGTGACCGACCTCGAGAAATATTTCACCGTTGAATGCCCACTCCGATTGGCTAGACATACGTGGGCGTGATCCAAGGCAGCGAGACAACTTCCGTACCCACGTCCCATCCTCTCTTTCTGCCCACCCAACTCCGCAAACCAGGCCTGGACCCTGGTTTCGATATCAAGAGGCGCGAACATGGCAGTCGGAGATCAGATCAGAGACTCGAACCTACAACCCCTGTTACAGACGTCGCAGGCGACCTTAGCAAAGACGCTGTCCGTCCTCTCATGGCTCGAAGAACATGCGACAACCACGACTCCCTCACCTGAGCTGAAGCTTGAACTCGCGCAACATCAGAAGATACTGACTGCATATCTGGCGAAACTGCGAGGTCAACAACGGCAAGCAGCGTTCGGAGCAAGAGCGACTAAACAAGAGACAGCAGAAGCAAGGCAAGAGGTTGACCGGTTACTCCTACAACTCCAGAATCTGTACTACGAGCAGAGACATCTGATGGGTGAAATTGGCGCCTGCGAAGGTTATGATCATGCCTACACACATCTGCCACTACGGCCGCTGGATGAGTATCTGGCTATGTTTCCTGATCAAGCTGAATCGTCGGAGCAAGAGCTGATGCCACTGAGGATCGAGCACGAAAAGCAAGAGCGCGAGAAGATGGAGCAGGAGAGGCTGGAGTTAGTCAAAACCAAAGAGGCGTTGGTTAAGGAGAACACGAGGAAGAAGGATGAACTCAAGAAGATGGATGAGAAGCTTGAGGCTATGATTGATGGGTTGAAGCCATTGGAAGAGGCGTTACAGAAAGATCTATGAAAGGCGACACTTTCCAAGGGCTCGTTTACTATCCCTGCCATGGCGGTCCTAGCCCAGAAAACCTGCTCGGATGCCTCCCCTGACCAACTACAGTACCAACCGACTCACTACGAGCTAACCCGGCGTTGAACATGTTGGGTTAATAGTCTGCGCACTCTGACAGCGCACTCGATATTTCAGTGATATACGGTCCATCACACTCAACTCAAGAGCTCTGCATCACGTTTTCGATGGTACAGACCGTGACGAGCGTGCAATCAACACGAGCCAGGCCCGAGTATAGGATACTCTCTTCTCTCAGAAAGGGCATTATGCTAGATACTAAAGCAGATAATGCTCCATATCGACCTGATGGGCGAACGAATCTGGTGGTCAGGGACCTACAACGACGAGCTTGGATGCCGCGGTCCACCAAGTATTTTGCAACTATCCGAGTCCTGGATGCCACCCTGCGGGTTGTCGGACACAGGGGATCGCGGGTTCATGCACATATCATCGAAACGAGGACCGGTTGAGTCAGCAGCAGGAGCACGGATATTAGTGCGAAAGTGCTCTGCAAGCAGAAGCACCGCTGGAAAGTGCCTACAATCTCAATTGTGTCGATGGCGATTCAGCGATATGTGCTCGGTGTGAGAACGAAAGCAGCAGATTCACACAAATTGTGGTTCTCTCTCTGTCTACCCTCGCTCCTCTCTTTATAGGTGTGTGGTCTATGGAGACTTGAAGCTACTTGCATCTAAATCGGTGTCCAATTTTGGGTTTCCCGTCCTGAGAAGCACTTCTATAAGAGTTTGGCATAACGCATACCGACGGATCACCCTTAGCAGAGAAGCGGCAATGGTCTGGACATTGCATTACCATGGCCGGAAGGAATTTACTGTGCCATTCTACCAAGTCAGCATCCGATAAGCAAGCTTGCACAATGGATACCAATAGGATTGTTGTGACCGCTGAAGGCAAAGATTTCTCCATAGTCACCATCACTGCGGATGTTCAGGTTCGGGACGATCGCCCTTTGGCTCATGTTGAAAGCAACATCTTTGTCATCACGATATGTACCCGATCTGTGACAAGCGTGGATGAATCAAAGCTTTTTGAGGCACGCGACCCACCGCGAAATGCGTAGGTGAAGACGAACAAGCATTACGTTGTACAGAATAGGACTTGAGGAACCTCCAGGGCTTCGATATGGGAGTGAAGATTGCAAATGCGCAGAATATGTGATTAAACGAATCTCAGCAAAACATTGAGGAAGAATGTGCTTTCCAGAGCACAGAACGAAGAAGGGCGTAAGGCATGCGTTGGAGACTTTCTCAAACTTATGTTGGCGTCGATTGAATCCATAATTAGCTTCATCTCTGACCAGAGGCTGAGCCAGGCAGGCGGTTTTGTGGCTTGGCAGGCAGCCTGGTGTTGAACCCTCTCTTCAAGCATTCTTACACTTCTGCTTGTTCTACCTTGCTGCTGGAGGCTGACTTCACTCGTGCCTAGCCAACGTATGTATCAGTGAAACCAGCACACAATATGTCTTTCATTTCATCACTCTGCTGCTCATCCAGCGAGAGGCCAAGCAAGCTGGAAGCGGAAACTCGTCATGCCCGCATCATCTCCGTCACGAATCCTACATGTGCGGCCAGCACTCGTCACCTTCCACAACGCTGGGACTATCCGCTTGAAGAAAACCCTCCAGCGTACGAAGCCACTGTTCAACAGCCGTCGCTCATTATAGATGAAAAGCAGCGGATAAGCGTCCAATTGACGGTTGAAGATGACAATGGCGCCCCTCCTCCGCCATCCCCACGTTCCTCCGTAATCTCGATCCCCTCAACGCGCCTGACCGACCTCACAGCAGCACAGACTGGTGAAACAGTGAGGACAAGCCGGAGGGAAAGTCTAGCGCTGGAAATGATTTCGACAAGAGGGAGTCTACCACCTTACTCTTACTACACACGGAGGAGTCCGAGTCCGGGGTCCTCTGTAGGAGTGGTGGGTGAAGGCGAAAGAGACGATGTTTGGCAACATCCAGTTATGGCGAGTAATTGGCTTGAGGTCCTGAGCCAGGATTCCTTGCCACGGAATTCGCAGCGAAGAAGCAACCGTCAAGAGCATGGGGAGAGCACAAGGGGAGCTGGATATGGCTGAACAAGTCGTTTCCTGAGTCGTTACACTACTCAAATGTCTCTATGACTTCCACTACAAGTCTCCCCATACGACAAGCTGGATTCGACGTTGAAGCTTGATAAACAGCTCAAAGTCAGCTTGGCCGTCACGGATGGCACCAGTTATATCCTTCGTCAGCCCTCCGCCGGAAACTGAAGTTTGTTCGATTTCAGATCGCCGACTCGGTATCCCCGGTGGCACTGACAAGCAATCTCACCGTCTCGCCTCCGAATCTTGGTCGATGGACGCAATCAGCTCGAGGGTTCTTCATCAGCGAGGACTGGATGAACAGGCTTCCACTCGGTTCGACACAGCCTATTTGCTGGGCGTGATATACCGCCCCCAAGAGCCGAATCGACCTTGTATCTTGCCCGACTCTGGTAACAGCACCCGAATCGGTCCTACATGGCAAGCGGTGTAGGTATTCAAGACGAATGCGATGGGAGCGATTCTAAATTAATTTCTCCTTGGCCATGTCTTGGAACGCCACGCCCAGTTGCTCAATTACGCTGCCAGTAAGGAACCTGGCATCGACGCCTTTCAGACCGTGAGAAGTGAATGAACACGAGAAATCTTAGAGGAATTAGTGAAGTAAGACCTGTTCACGCTTTCGATCGACTCGATGGCCGAAGCCTAATGAGCAGCTTAGAGGCGAAATACAACTCTGTAGCATATCTCTGGTCATCACTCTGATAAGATTCCTTCCTCTGCCTGCTCTAGCCGTCAACCATATCCGCCTCAGCAAACAGCTACCATCGGGTCAGCCTGCCTCGTTCGCCGCCCAGATTCTGGGGAAGAAGACGGGACAATTAGCTGCATGACGTAGGGCACCCACAGCATTTTGGTGCAATTTGCCAGCCAGAGGCTTGTTCGGTTAAGCGGGCTCGGGATGCAGAAGCACTACGCCCCAAGCAAGCAATGAGCGCCCGTCAACGCACACTCGCCGTCGCAACCCAAGCATTTTCGCGGGGTCGAGAAATGATCGACGCTGTGATTAAGATCTCCATAAGCGACTTCGTGCCGTCTCTTCTTCCGTCAACATGCGCCGGAGACCTTCACCAGACCTCCTGCGACGCCTTGGACGTGGAATCGATCGCCAACGGACGGCGTTGTTGAGGCCGATCTCAATTCACCACATTTTCGCCTCCTTCGCCAATGCGACGATACCGGCCGACGCGGGGGCCAGATTGCGTCGCAACGGAGATCTTTCTTGACCAAGAATGCCATCCAATTCCACAGCATCGTCCAGCTCGTTCTCGTCGGCGGGCGAGGGAATTGAAGGTGGTTATGATGGCGATAGCTTGACCATCAAGGTTCTCATTGCCTTCTTCCTCGGCCTCTCGCTGTACAATGTGGTCGAACTGCAGGTTCTCATCTTCGGCACATTTGCTAAGTTCAAGGGCTTATATTTCTGGAGCTTGGTCATCTCCGGCTGGGGAATTATTCCCTACTCCCTCGGCTTCCTCTTCAAATACTTCTCTATCCTGACCGGTGGAGCACGATGGTTTTCCGTCTTCTTGCTTTCAATCGGCTGGTATCCCATGGTGACAGGGCAAGCAATTGTGCTCTGGTCGCGCCTTCACCTCATTGTCACGGGCGAGAAAGGCGATAGGATTCTCCTGTACACCAAGTGGATGATCATTGTCGATGCTATTGTCCTCCACATACCCACGACTGTCCTCACCATCGGCTCAAACACCAACAGCCATCCTCAGGCCTATGTGAGTGGATACAACGTAATGGAGAAGATACAGATGTGTGGTTTCTTCTTACAAGAAGTCATCCTGTCGTCGATCTACATCGCTGAGACCATCCGCATCCTCCGCACTTCCGTTCAGGAAAGCACGAGGAGACTGATGTATCAACTCATGGCCATCAACATACTTATCATTGCCATGGACTTGGGTCTCCTGGGTCTCGAATGTGCTTCTCTGTACATCCTCGAAACGATCACCAAACCAACGTTTTACTCGATCAAGCTCAAGTTAGAATTCGCCATCCTCGGAAAATTGGTCCATTTCGTTGGAGGAAGAAAAGCGTCACTTCCAGTCACTAGGGACGAGAAGCGTAATTCGTCCGCGCTGAAAGGTGAATCCGATATCTCGGAGTTCGTGGACTTGACCAAACTCAACACCGACGTGACAAGGACGTCGCAGCCGAAAAGATCAAGTACTCGAAGCCGGGCTGATGCTCGAGATCTCGACCTTGATCTGGAAATTGCAAGACTCGAGCATGTCGAAACGCTTCCATCTCAGGCCGGACAATAACGGTCTCAGGGAGACGCGGGCGAAATATGAGCGCTAGCAAAGTGACGGAGAGGGCACGCCCAAGCCCCAATGGTCGTCGCAGACGAGGACAGGTTGCCTCTCGCGGGAGGAGATACGGACAGATCCGACACAGGGGAAATATCGGTATCACTGCATCAACGCAGTGACGTTCTGTATACAGGAGGTATCTGTACCAACACGCTGGGTATTTCAAAAGATCAATCCGCAATTTACCCCGTAAAAAGTCGCCGGAAAAGAGCGCTAGACGACCTACAGGGTCGCTCACACCAGGGACGGGGGCTCCCTCAACTATTTCGGCGAGGCTGATCTTATTTAGTCTTGAAACAGCAAAGCACGCTACTACCGCACAGCCCTGAATTCGGCAAACGAAACAAGCCGTGAAGTGTCTCGCCGCCCTCCACGACCCAATGCCTGTTACAACGATGCCCATCGTTTTCCCGTGGGGAGGGTACCGCTAGTCCCTTTAGCATGTTCTAAACAAGGCTAGTCACCTTATAGCGAGCGTCTGTTGCCTCCAATCTGCAGTATTTTACGCTAAGTTTCGAAGGAAGAATTCAGGGATCGACTTAAGTTGGAGGGCTTGGGATTAGGCCCCCTTAAATTTGATTAAATTTGAATCTAGAGGGAGACAGTTGTTAACCTCCATCTTTCGGAGCAACCGAACCAGCAGCAGATGAATTGTCCCACAACGACAGATCCATGGAAGACGACGGCCTGATCGAGGAAGCTATGGAGAGAGATAATGGACGTGAGGCCTCGCTAGAGTCAGTCCTACATGGAGAATGGCTTCAGGAAAGAAAGAACACCCTTCCCGACGTGAATGTAGTTCTAGCGAGGAGCCCTGATGCGAAGGGACTCCTAGGCGGTTCCGGAGCTGAGTACAAAGCAAGGGCTTGAGGGTGGAATGCCCCCCTCTTGTGTCGCGACTGGTGGTGTTGATGTCGATGTTGATGCGTGGGAGAAGATTTCGAGACTGATCATCTGAAAACCGAAAATAATAGGCCAAGGGGAGTCGCTGGCCGCTAGATGTCGCGTACCGTCTAGACCAGGAATTAAAGAAGACAAACCTCCTCGACAGGTCGGTGGGAAGACACCTTGTCGAACAGGATGTTCTCAAGCCAGTGTATGCAACCATTAAGCCGTTCTTTGAGGGGATAGAATGGGACCGCACGACGGAACAACTCCTCTATCGCAAAGTTTGGACCCGCCTAATGCAACTGAGGCATGATCGATTTACGCGGGCTCGACACGTGCGAGGGTCGAAACGGAGAGGCCGCCTCGAGGAGGAGGTTCGGCAATTAGAAGAAGAGGTAGGCCTCTTTCAGGAGCAGCTTCGGCAATTAGAAGAACAGGTCGCCCAGCAGTTCCAGCTCATTCAGCGGCATGAGCAGAGGACAGAAGAGCTCGCTCAGCGGATTCAGCGGTGTGAGCAGAGAATTGAAGAGGCCGCTCAGCAAGCCGCGACCGCTGATCAGCTGAAATAGGCCTTTGTTCGGTCCGAGTCGAGGGCGCAACAGAGAACCGCCCCATTTGAGAGAGGAGTACAGTTAGATAGGGTGAAGATATCGGCGCTGCTCCACTGCCACAGTGAGTCCGACCGAAATGGAGATCCCATAGCTCGAACGAGAAGTGGCAATTAACCTCGGCTCGACGAGAGAAGAGTGTCTTTCGGACCAAAGCTGGGGGAAGAAATGTCAAGACCATCGCCGGGCCAAGACGAGTGCGGCGACTGGTAATGGACGGGGGAGCTGCCCAGCGTCTGGATGGGTGAAATGATCATGGCAGTCTCCGGCGCACCAGGGGCAAGACATCACGGCTTGAGGGGGAGACCTGGACAGAGACGGTCCAGAATAGTTATTTGAACAAATGGATGGGACCGGAATGAGATGACCTCCTCCTGGATCGACCAACATTGGTCTCCTCCTCCATGGATGGCACATCGAAAGACCGCACGTGCAATTGGAACCCGGAGACCACGAACAATTCAGTAGAGCGTCTGCGATCGGGCGCTCATAGTCAGAACTGCGGAATTCTGGATTCTACCTCTATCCAGAACACCCTTGGCAAGCTTGGGGTTTCGTTGGCAGTTCGGGAAATCTCAGCAAAGCGCTGCTTGCTCAGCATGGGCGCTGACATACGGATCGAGACGGATGGGCCCTTTGGCTTCACCGAATGAGCAACGCCGACCACAAAGAAACAAGGGGTGGTTACTCTTGCCCAGTACAAGGATTGTGGAAAAATCGATATCGGTTGGATACCACGACTGGCTCTTCATTAATGTCATCCGGCACCTACCAATTGACAACATCGTCACGACTGGCACTCTCTCTCCAACGACACGAACTATCGTGTCTCCCAGAACATCTGACCACAAGCAAGATCACGAACTCCACGTACGCGCCTCGGAGCTTATCTAACGGTACATCTGCTAGACCACCCTCTCCGCACACCGTCCCTGACCATGGAACATCTAGCACAAACAGGTCCATTTCGAGGATGCCGCGTCTCCACCTCCTCCACCAGAATCAGACCTTACTCGACGACCTTCGTCCCATGCCCATGACGAACTCCCGCATCGAAGCTAGACTGCCCCTGCGACTCCGCGATGCACTCGAAGGCCCGAAAGTCGACATCGCCATACTCTCTCTCCGCCGCGCGACACTCGCGAAACTCTGTCTCCGCATGTTCTCGTTGTTCCGCCGTGCTTCCTGGTCTTCAAGGTCGGTGGGCCGATATATGTTCGCGAAGCCACCTATGATCGACGAACCATTATGAATTAGCATCATGCATGACATGACGAGCTCAACGGTCGTCGAAATCGCCGATCATGATGCTAAATGGGGAGGGCTGGGAAATGTCACACCTCTTCCGATATGATACCCGCCTTGGACAAGGACAATCCCAGGCGCCGAACGATCATACAGCAACCGCGCCATGTCGTCGTCCTCGGGCTGCGCATCTTTGGCCTCGTCGACTTTCCTTGCGAACGAGATGTTTCCCGTCCCGCCTATGCCCGTCGAATATCGTCTGCCAGAGTTGAACTGAGCGGGTGGATGTATGGACTGAGACTCTGCAGTGCCCAGCGAGCGGCGACTGTCCCGCTTTGATGCGTTGATTGAGTTACCTTTCGCTCAATAGTTAGGGGGTAGACCTAGACACGAAGAACGTGTGGCGTGGTGAAGGGGAGGACGACGCGATCGTACCTGCGCCGCCGCGCCCGAAATGGACGTAGCTCGCTTTATCCTTGGTCTGGGCCGTCATTGTGTGGTCGAGATCAAAATGTCGTAGGTGTTAGCTTGACAGAGGGGAGAGGGGGAGACCAGAGCAGCTCATATGCTTCCACTCGCACGGTATAAGTCCACACGTCCTTGAAGGGTAGTCACAGCGACGGACGGCTTGAGGGAGTGCAGTACTGAACTGGCGCAGAGATCTTGCAAGAGCTTTGAAGTAATATCCCGAGACGGACGGTGCGAATGCTGTGCCCTTCTAGTCACGAGTCAGAGCCACACCACAGACACAGAACCAGAACCAGAACCAGAAAGTAGTGCTTCAAGGTTAGGTTCCCCGCGACGGTCTCCTTTAATAGCACCACCCCAACTCACCAACATGCATGGCGTGCAGGGCATGCAGGGGACACACCTCCACCTACACGCGCACGCACGCACGCATGTGGAATGCTGATCGGGGATTCGAAAACGCTAATGATCTCAGCCTGAACCGCACGATACAGCACGGCACAACACAGCACGGCACAACACAGCACGGCACAACACAGCACGGCACAACACAGCACGGCACAACACAGCACAGCATGAACCAGCGTGATGGATGGCTGGATGGCAGGGTGTGGATTGACGGATCGACGGACCCCGATGGCAAATCCAAGTGATCCGGCACAAGGCACGAGTACCCTGGATGTACTCTGCGCGTCCTTTCCAATCCTATCCTGTTGTGTTGTAACTCTATTCTATATCCTACTGGCCGGCATCGCCCAAAGATAAGGCTATACGAGCACATCAAGCACGTCAGACCAATAGACGTGCCGATGCCTCGTACATGCTTTTTAAGTGGGCGGATCTGTCGCTCGCTCCGCTAGGACGAGTATTCATACATATAATACTCATATTCGTATCCATCTTCGTGAAAGCATGGAAGGAATCAAGGACAGTCATATTCGCATCCATCTTATCTGTGAAAGCGAGGAAGGAAGCAATCAAGGACAGTCAGACGGCCAAGCGGACAGGAATCCCGCTACAACATGCTGATTCTCATGCTGATTGCCATCCTCATCCTCGACGAGCATCCATCCGTACATGCATGCATCGACACGCTCGGCCGCTCGCTCGCTCGCTTACTGACCACAACGCTCGTGCTTGGCTCGGGTGTAAGCTTAGCGTTACAGAAAATCAGACCAGGAAGGGAAAGCTCGATTGGCAGCGGCGACTATTGGAAAATCGAACGCGAATCTCAACTGAAGGTCCAAAAGGATACAGGCCCCATTTCCCGATTTCGAATCATCTCACAGATCGATCTCAGTAAGACTTTCTAATTGACGAAGTCACTCACTACTATGCGAGTGTTCGTCTACCGCTCGGGTCCAATTAATCCAGACGTGAGACTCGCGGGTTGGGACAGCGCTGGGCTGGGCTGGGCTGGGCTGGGCATACTTCATCTCAGTCAGACGGACGGCGTATTTCGTATGAGAGATCGCGTGGCGGCCGAGTTGCACATACTGCATTACCTTGTGCTATGTAGAGACGTGAATGCCATGTCCTCGGATGTCAGTATGCGCGATTTAATGGACGTGATGAATGTTGGTACGCATGTCGTCTGCTGTGTTTGCGGTAATACTAGCTTTTTACCCCGGATTTGTGGTCGACCCAGTTGGGTGTGCAGGGTGTCTTCATTGGCCGGTTCCCCGCGTGGGAGATAAGCTCAAGGTCAAGGTTTGGTCAAGACTTACCAAGCTTTTCTCTTAGCGGGCGCGATGGGCGCATGATGTGGCGTGGCGGGGTGATAAGGGATTCTGTGGCGATTGGTTCCGGAGGGAGGGGAGGGAGGGGCTGTCTCCAACAATCGTTGCTTGGTCCCCGGCCTGTGTGATGGTATGGGATGGTATGACATGGTATATGCCTGTTTTGAAGGCTCACATGAGTTCCGTGGATGTGCACGAAAACGATCCCAGGAAGGGGGCAAGTTGATCGAGTCTGGCGCGAACGGGGAGAGAGTGTGGTAGGTGTACTCGTATGGTGCATTTGCTCGCCGGGAACGGGACGTCAAAGCACCCTTGAACCCTCCACCATCCCCTTTGCGCATGTGTCATTGGCTGTGGCGTGTCGACTCGCTTGCACAGGTCTTCAAGAGGGCCGTACAAAGCTGTCGGGAAGAATTGGCCCGGCGGGAGAAGCACTCGACGTGCTGCCCCTTTCGTGCCCCTTGCGTCGGGTTGCCTTCACTCTCCGTGTGCGCGCGTACTGTCACCGGAGAACAACAATTGCCATAGGCCACATGTCGACTGATACTTGATGTCCATAGGCTGGAGCCCCGAAGCCCTACTTCTGTGTACGAACATGGTCTTCGCATCCATTGATGGCAAAATTCCCTAGTGAGGGTGTCAGTTCCGTTTAGCCGGTCGCTGTGCTTTCCTCTGGCCAGCGAGCATGGTTGCGGATAGCTAGTTCATCCTGCGGCGCGGCGTCCACGTCACGCCTTGTCCTCATGGTCGTTTATGCTTAGTCGCATGCGTCTGCCATGAGCTTTGAGCCAGAGCCTGACTCCTTGGTTGGGTATCTGTTTGGGAAGTGTGAGATCCATGTCTTCGAGCGACATGCCGGTGGGCTTGGCCGCATTGAACTTGGGTACAGTAGACGAACGACACGGCCAACTGCGGTCCATGGTAGAATACGTCAAAGGCAGACTTCTCTATGGTCGTCGAGAGGAAGAAGACCCAGCACACTGCCAGAAACAGAGTCCATGACAATCATCTGAAGCCGAGACATTAATTCCGCGAGGGAAAGTCGCGAATACATACCTTGGCTAAAGGCTGGGTAAGACGGTGAGAAAGCCCTCTCCGGGAAGCCTGCCGACATGCCCATTCATTTGCTGGATGGGAAGAATAAAAAAAGGGATTCGTACTCATCGACAGCAGAAATGCAGGTTGCTTCCATCTCACAGCAAGTCAGACCGCGTCAAGACTGATGGATACAAAGATTGCTTCTTTTGTCTCCCCAAGAGCAGGATTATCTTCGGCTTTCCTTGGCGATGTGTTAGGACGTCCAGCCCTGCTTCATGATGACCACCATTGTAGACTTCCCGCTGCACATGCCACAGCTCAAGGAATATGATGGACCGGTCGCAGCGTGATAAAAGCCGTCAACAGGAATGCCAATTCAGAGCATTGTAGGACCCTCTCGGGTTCTAGAGCCGTGAAAACCTTCCATGGTTTCAAACACCAGGGGTCCGCCTGCTTAAGTATGTACTCATTCTGGGGGCGGAAATTTGGCGTCGGATGCGAATGACTGGATTGGGGAGTCAGTGTTGAATGCCGGGCCATTTCTGAAGGTGGCAGTGCCTCGAACTGTAGGTATTCACGACTTGTCAGCGTGGCCAGGGCTAGGCGAGGACATGGGGTAGACGTGATCGAAAAACTTTTGGGATAAGAGGTCAGTAACTTGAACTTGATTCTTGAAATTTCAGAGAATGACTGACTCCATACAGGTGCGTTTGTCGCTGGTCGCTGAGTGCTGGTCAGTGATCGCTTCAGCGATTAGTCGACTCGTGGAAGCACAAACAAGCCGAGAGCGTTGATCGACGACGCTGTACGTGAGGAGTCGAATCCAGAACGAGGTATGTACCTACTGCAGCACAGGCCGATGGTGAGACACGCTGACGGCCGTCAACGGGAGGTCGCCCTGTCTACATCAACGAGAAAACTCCCGACGGACTCTGCCTCTGCCGAGATAAGCTGGCGGCCGTCGACGGGAGCTCGCCCTCTCCGCATGATCTTTATGATCGAGAAACTCACCTGGGGACTCTGCCTCTACTCAGGCCTAGGAGCTCGATCAGGGAAGGACTGTCGGCCTTGTGCTGAAATCAGGTCGCATGTCAATACCTAACATTTGTCGAGCCGAACATTCGAGCAGATAGGAACAGCAGCCTGGGTTCAATGCAGGAGCCTTGTCCCGCAAAGGGGCCAAGGAAGTTAAGTTGTCCACTCACACTCATTGACTCCCACGGCGATGTCAAACACGTAGAATTAGACCTTCTCGCCACAATGGCGGAACAACGTGCCCTTCCTCGTGCTGGGATGACATCAACACCAGGCAAGTCCCAACGGTGTCGTGGATTCGCGGCTGGACCAGAATCTTTCCCTTTCGAGACTGGGGTGGAAGCAAGAGAGGAGTGAGATGCCACGCACAAACTCGATAGGCAGACGTGGATGTCGTTCAGTTTGAGCGAGCGAGCGAGATGGATACGTATGACTGGGGTGGTGCGCATCGTACTCGTACACAGTACTCCGTACTTACAGTAGTAAAATGGCAAGCTCTTCTCCATCACGAATCACGAGGTTTCCGCAGTCGCGTAATGAAGCCAGCCGTATCCGAAGATGTGGAAATTCTCGAATGGACATGGTTCGAGAAATCAGAATACAGTGACTCGTGTGTGCAGCATCGAGAGTCGCCACGGATAGATGTGCGGAAGCGTCCGAGGCCATCGAATTCGCCTGTTCTTACTGTGTACTGTGTACGCAGTCGGGATAGCATACAGAGTACACAGTACGAGGTACTCGCTGAACCTATGTTTCCTCAATCTGTCGGAAATCGAGGATCAGGGAGCCGTTGCCCCGGTTTCATGGCCAACTTTGACATGTCATAGCATAGCATCGTTTCCAACTCCCGCAGGCCATACTTCCCGCTCCGAGGCGGGCTTGTGGATGCTGTCATGTCCGACTCCATACCTGTCTTGAGGCGGGCGTGTGGATGCTGCGCTGTCCGACTCTGTGCAAGGGATGCCGCGCAAGGCGTGGATACCCACCCGCCCTCATCCCTCTTCCCCGTGCCGTGTCGCATGGGAACGTGGCTTGAGATTCGGATTATTAGTTACAGGGGAAGGTGATTACGAGTTACTTTGTACATGGGCGTGAGTGGTTGTGATTGACTGTGAAAGGTGTGAAAGGGTGACTCAGGAGGCACTATCGATGACGCGTACATAGTAGTACCATGTACCCCATACCAGGCAAGGCATGCATGTGCAACAGACGGCCGCGGTGTTCCGAGTTCTGTCGCTGCTTTTGTTTCGGAAACGATATCCATGGACACGGGGTTAACGCGTGCGTTTACTGCTTCGCATCAAGACGGTGCACGAGGGCAAGCCAAGGATGGGCCTGCAAAGTTTTCGGTGGTTGTCAGAATTTGGTCGACAACCGGTGTGACTTACAGCACGTCGAGAGTCACAGTACTAAGTACGAGTACGGTAGGTGCTTCGCCGGCTGCAGCATCATGAGCATGCTATGTAGGACATACCCAGAACTGTCCTTAGTAAGGAATAGTGTGTACAGTGCGGATTTCGCTCTGTCTCTCCTGTCCGAGATTAGCACCACTGGGCCCGGACTCCCAACTGCCGCGATCGCAGGGTTGGAGGTGCAAGGGAACATGCATGGCAGATGCATGACTTGGAAGTCACTGCTGGCTGCCCTCTCACTCCCCTTTGGTTGTGCTGCAATTGGCGAGTGTGTGAAAGCAAGGGGGCAGCGCAGGGCAGCGAACCCAATTGCGATGCCAGGATGGCATGCAAACCGTTGGCCCTACGAGGACTGTGAGACTGGGAGACTGGGTTCGAGAACGACGAGGCACTGAGTTACCGGCCCTCCTAGCCTGTTCCGTCCCAAGTGCATCTGCGGGCATTCCATTTCCGCAATTCCCCTGGCGCCATCGCTCTCCCCTTGTCCGTCGCATCCCCTTTCACAGGCACTGGGCCGCAAATGTCATCCATCCCACGCGATACTCTCCATGTCGGGTCCAGCTTCATAGCTCGTGCGCGTGCGTGCATGCGTGCGCACTGTGGAGGCCGAGCTGAAGGCTCAAGGTTACACAGCGGTGCACGACTACGGGTACTCCGCCTGGATCAGCCAGGGATGCGCAGGTGAAAAGTGCATGCCTACACAGTGTTCCGTACGGTGCAAAGGTCTCTGCGCATATGACCTGTCAGATTTTTTGGACACCACGAATCAGGCTTTCCTATGTACGCATGATGCGAACAGTGGGGAAACAACCGTGCACGACATGTAGATACTGTGTTCGTAGTTTTTTAAGCAGACACATACAGTGAATAATGCCTTACTCTTCTAGGCATGAGTAAGTATTCCGCTTTGAGCTGGACGGGTGTTTTCGATTCCATTCCTTTGACTCTCACCCTTGCATCGGTACAGGCACGAGTCACGAGTCACAAGGCGCCTCCTACGCTGGAAGTCCAGATCATCGTCGTGTCGGAACGGAGGTACTAGGAGGGGCCGGCAGATCCCTCAACTGCCGGGTACGCGTGCGGTGTTGTGGACAGTGGTTCCGTCCTTACACGGTTGTTGACTATTACAGTAGAGTGTGGGCCAGGATTTGTACTGTGTACCAAGTACCGGAAAGGAGTGGTGTATTGTGGGCATTAAACCTCCCGATGGAAGGGCGCCCTAAACGGTACGTGGGCAACGGGCACCTTTTGACCGGGCACGTCCGCCGTGGACGGTCCGTTCCATCAGCTTGTTTGGCAGCTACTAGAACGATCGATTGGAAACCAAAAACCCGTTCGATGGGCCCAGGAATCCAATCTTTGACTTTGACTTTGTTGATGCAACCAACGATGGCGACGGGTGGGTTGTGTGGCCGTTTCAACGGCTTCGCGAATCGCCGCAGCGGACTCGCTTGCGCGCGCGGGAATTCGCCGTCGGAACCATCCATCAATCAAACGATCAAGTCACTCAGTGTACGGAGCAAGGTACGAGTACGTTCCTGGGTATGATCGAATCTCCATGCACAGTAGCCAAAAGTTTACGCTCCGTTATGGCCTTACGGTGACGTCGGTGTTTGGCGTGAGACGCAGGGAACCTCGGCGGCGAGCTCTCCCTTCGCCGAAACCCGTTCCTTTTGAGTAATTGCCCTGTGAGTGTCGCGAAGGGCGAAAGTATAATTTCCACAGTAACATACGTCGCCTGATTGCCCTGGAGTTTCCTTCCCGGGTGTCTCCCAACGGTTTCAGGTCTAAGGTGATAGTTATGTACATACTGTGTCTGTACTTGTACTGCAGTTGGGGTGTGGCCCAGCGGACTGTGGACAAGTACCACAGTCCTCCGCACCGAGTACTGCTTCTGGATCGCTGACAATGCCCCGCAGGCGATCCAGCAGAAGGACAGACAGCAAGTGTGCTTCATTTCCTTATCAGGGCATGTTCGTCCGGCACCGAAGGATTTTCCGCCTTACCTCACCTCATTCTGAATAGCCTCGACCCTCTGACTGTGTACTGTGTACGCAATACCGGGTACCTGATACAAGCACGTCCTAGGTCCTGGGTACTGGGTGCCTGGGCGTCGAACAAGCGCCACATCCTGCCTGGCTGGCAGGCTGTGATCGCTGAACGCCTGAAGGACCAGCACGACTAAGGATTATTGAAAGTTTCTTCTAGACGTTGCTGACCCTCGTGGGGCAGCCCTGAATTTTGTGTGTCCGTGTGCACGCCTCCCGACGGGTAACGTCTCGTCCCGGGCGTCGAAAACACCGTGGGCCTGGTATGTAAGCCCCGACCGGGATCGAATCAGGAAGCTCGGCGGTTGAAATCCGATTGGGTCGTTCCTGGCTGTGACCAGGTCGACATCACGGGCCTCGTCTCCAACACAAGCAAGGAGGTACGAGTACCGGCATCAGCCTTGCATGGTCTGAGGTCTGAGGAGGGGCCCCCCTGGATTTGTTTCCATGCATCGATCCGGCGGATGACCGTTGATCGCTCTAATCGCTCGGGGGACCCAGATGATGATCCTCCGCAGGGCGAATCGAAGATTCGAAGATGCTAAGAGCTCAGTACAGGTACCGAGTACGTACCGCATTGAACGGTCCTGCGAACCCACTACGAGTACTACTCCTGTCGGAACGAAACAAGCTTGCCTCGATACTCCGTGCAGCGGAGAATTTCTGCTTCCTAACACCGCCTCCGACATTGCCAGCATGAGTAATAGCCCCCTTCGGTTACCTGCTCGTGCTGCTACACTTGCTCGAAGCGTAAGGCGGCGCTGCGGCACCGGGAACAAATCTCCGTTCAGGGCATGTGGTATGTGGTATTGTGATCTGTGGTCTGTGGTCTTCTCCATCGAATGCGCAGCGTCACGGGGAAGTCAGCTTTTGCCGTTAGCCTGTCAACCTGGCAATCTCCGTGCATGCGTCGCTTAATGTCGGCAACCCCGCCACGGACGAAACAGTGCGCACGATTGCCCAACTCGAAATGGTCTGCGCGCCGGTATGTGGCCGTGTATGTGCATCATCCAGGCGTGAATAATCACTTACCGCTGCGCTATCGTCGCCGGGTGCTTCATCATGCTGGTAGAGTAAGCATGACGGTGATTGAACACGTTGTGGTTGAAGGCAAGAGACATATGTGATGAAATCGCTTCTCGGGGAACGAATGACCTGATGTTTCATCTTGAGTGGATATCGCTTTGTATAGAATGTTCGTGGGCCATATCTGTAGCCGTAACCCCAAACCGGCATCGTCGGACCTTTTGTGTTCAACCGCAACCGTATTGGGTTGTTGCCTGTTCTGCCCTTCCTCCGACTGATCATGCTTCTGCATCTATTTCATTTCTCCCAAAGAGGAGGACATCGAAGGTTTTGTGGCGTCGTGAAACAAAGGATGAGACTGACAAGAGGAACCTCCCAGCGCCATCGCTAAAGAAACTAAAGAAACAAGAGGACTGCACAGGTCCTTAGATAGCCATACACCTTGGACGCCATAACCGGTGTATGTACTGATGTCCACCTCGGACGCCAAAAAGCCGTGGTAGACAATTTCTCCAATAGGATCATTGTTGCAAGTGGCCGAGATTGCGGTGCTGTTGTACCCGTCGTGCATTTGATGATGCGTGTGCTGAATCAAAACTCATGGCTGATAGAAACCTGAAAGGCGATACACTTCATGTGGATGGTCGTGTCAATGCCTGCCCCTTCGGCGGGCGCTTTTGCGACAGGCTCAGCAGAAGTTGGCCGTCCTTCTCGAGTTGGCGCGCATCCCGGGGCTCTTCTCGGGAACGATGCCTAGCAATCGACCGCGCCCGTCGCATCCTGATGCCTCGGCGAGTTCGGGCCGGGCCACCCTCACGGAGGACTTGTTTTGCTCGAGTGTACGTGATGGGAGGCATGTTGTTGGAACCGGAATCGCTGTCATTATCATGCCTGCCTGCGAGCTTACCGTCGGCCTGAATAGGCGACATGCCGTCGTCTGACAAGGTTCTTTTCGGCTCTGAAGACGGTGGTGGCGCGGGATTCATGAGTTCGTGTAGATCCAATGCAGACCGCGAAGGCCTTTGCCGAGTTATGATAGGCGGCGGCGTGGAGGGTGTAGATAGAGACGTGGGTTCCAGGTCCAAGGCTGGTAACGGGGAGAAGGTGTGAGATTGAATCCGAAAGTTCATCAGGTCTTCAGCGTGAGGTGAGTTGGGACAACATGTTTCATCAATGGGGTAAGCTGCAAAGTACTTGTCCAAATCCTGGAACGTGGACTGCATTCGCGCAATATGGTGGGCTTCGAAATCGCCATTGCGAGTTCCCAGCTGTGAGACGGCGAATTGACGTTCATGTGTCAGTTCAAGCATTGACGAGTCTGAGTACCGTTGTAGTTGATTCGGGCCTATCAGAGCGTAGAAAAACACGTTCTGCTCAGTGAGGTGGGTATACCAGTGAGGACGTTGCTCACTAAAAGTTGTTGTTAGTAAGAACGAAGAGTTGATAGAGCTCGAGACCTACTTGTGCGTGAAATTGTCCCATGTGACCATCGTTTCGAGACTCGAGGTCGAATCATAGGGTTCAGTCAGGTGTGGTTGGTCTTAGTCAAAGCCGTGGTCGAGGATTTGACTGGTATTATACTCTCATCAGGCTGACATCAGGAGCGTCGAGTGCAAGGACGAATAAGGCCGAAGCATTGAATTGCCCAAGAGAGCAGGGGAAGGTTGCAGGACACGGTGATATGCCTGTCAGCCCTATCGAAATTTAAGCAGGACCAGTGTTTTAGTTGATTTGCCCGGCTCCGCGTCCTGCCAGACTCTGGTACTGGCTGACAAGACACACGAATTGTCAGTGCTCGTTCCAGTCGAATTCAGACCCAAGTATTCAAAGATGATCTGGACGAGGCCCGTTCGGTGGTGGAGCTGGCGTGACAAGTGACGGATGGAACGGGTGGATGAGAATCCGACGTCGAGCTGTTTGGAACCAATGAACGCTGACAGGGCTGGAGAGCTACGCAGTGCTGGACGACAGCTTCGTCCTCCGTCCGGAAACCAATTCGCTCAGGACGGGTACCTTGGAGAGACGGCGTTTGCAGGCCACCACGAGATAAATTGACGGCCGCTGGTAGATCTTAGGTCGGGGTTACTCCGTAGATATAGTACGCATATGAAGGAGTTGAGGACGCCAATGGACATTGGTGGAGTATCGACCGCAGCACGGAATGGCGGATTGCAAGAAGGTCTGAGCGCGAAATAGTGAATGAGGATTGGAGGAGGCAGGCTGAATGAATCAGACGCCAGTTGCAGCGCGCTGAAGCCGGTACGCTCTGGGTCGTGACGAGACGGGGATGGCGATGTCAGAGGTTAGGATGTGTGAATCGAGGTACAGCTGGATTCGGCTCTCCTCGTCTGATGGACAAAGACGCGAAAAGCAGCGGCGGATTATTAAAGTGACAACTCCCTGCAGATGAGCTTTGAGGAAGTTGCGGATTGTTGGGTTGATAGCGGACCTCGCGGCCCAGCTTTTGACAGCAGGATCACCGGGATGGCAAGTTAGATTTCTCTTGCGCTCTCCTTCAAAAAGCAGCGAGCTGCAGTATGGAGATCAAGCCGCTGGACGGGTACGCTTGCATGGAACCCGATCAAGGGTATTTTGGGATGCCCCATGACCATTGACCAGGGAGCCACGCCCCATGCGTGTCCAGCGGGTTTTGGTGCCAGATGGTCTTGGGCGGCCCAGAGCTGCGGATGGGGAGTCCCGGCAGCCAGCGTCACGATTGGGAGACAGCCCCTCTGCCAGTCCAGAAGGAGTTGGTGACCGACTGGCGAAAGACAAATGCGAAGAGCGCCGGCTTGTTGGATCGTCGTGGAGAACACGGAGATGCGCATATCAACTAACGGAAAAGCGGTTTAGCAGCGAACTTGAGCTGCAGAACCGTCGCCGAAGTTCGTTTTAGCCCCGACGGCTGATGCAAGAAGGGGCCTCCACCACCGCGGAAGGGACCCCCATTAATCTTTCCAGTTGACAGGAATCTGGCTCGGGGTCTCCTGACTTAGGCACATAGGCCTTGGAGCTTGGGCGCGTTAGGGGGCCTTGCTCCCTATTGATGCTGATAATTAACGGTGATCAGACAGGGTCTCGTTACACAACACAATTTTCTTTTCTTTCACTCAGTTCACTTCCCTGCCAGCCTCATGCTGCTGGGGCCAAGGACTCCCGCGAAAGAAGCCTCAGGGTATTGAAGTAAACTTCTTGTGTGGTCTGCAGTATTTATCAGGTGATATGGTGACTTTGTAGCATTCTGCACCGCAACGCTTTTTTGACACTTCCGTTGTAGTCTCCATCAGCTCGCGGTAGAAGCGATGAACTCTATCTGAGTGTCTAATTTCTACAGGCCCCTAACTGGACACTGAGCGGCTGAAGCGCTGTCAATGCTACAGTAGATCGGCGATCGGTATGGTACGTCCAGTGCTCGGAAGACAACCTGCTAGTGCACCTCGAGCTAACAGCCAAGCCAGTCAAAACAGCGAGGATCCTTCTCAGGCTATTGTCAGGGTGGCTTGTTGGTTACGAGGACGGAGTACGCAGGTCACTCCAAGACAAGGCACGGTAAGTGCCGTATGCAAACATTTCAAGGGTGCATTAATTGAACATGAGGCGCAGGTGCGGTGTCGCTGTTCCAGTTTCCCGGACGGATCATGGTTCGAGGAGCAGAGTCGCAGTGACTTCCCACCCCTTCGGCGCGAATAAGGCGCGGGCCTTATTTAGCCAAACTCCTTTCGAAACGCAATCATCATTGGTACGGGGAACCAGGGACGCCATCCTTGGACAAGGAAACGTGGGCATGTGCGCATTCCTGCCTGACAACCGAGTTTCTGGTTTATGGAGTAGGATCCAAGCTGAAGGCCTTCCCCACGATTATTCGCGAGCTAACTTTCAGATGCAGTTTACGTACTCCGTAGTCTTCCCAGTGAAGCTGTCATCGAACCTAAAGCCTGTGGTCGCCGAGGATGGAGGGAAACAAAGACACAGTCACACAGTGTTGTGTAAGGAGTAGCGAGGAAAAAGGAACTAGAGGTCACATTGACGTGAAGCCCGAATCGATCTACCTCTTGTCGTCTATCCCCTGCACCTTGAGCGGGTCGTCTTCGCCAACGCACGACCAAGCAAATGCTCGATTCACGGTGCGGAAGACGGACGTACCTGAAACCAGCGCAGAGAGGTGCAGTTGGTGCCTTCGCCCCGCAATCTCTTGTAAGCCACATTCCTGGGTGACGGAGCCAGCGCATCCAACCATTCCATCTGAGTCCTATGCCGAGTCCTAGCAGTCTCAAACCCTGCAGCTTCCATCCGGATCATATCAACCGGTCTCCCACAAGCACTTGTGATAGGCCCTCGAACGTGCATAGACTTGGCACTTTCGAATTGCTTCGCCAACTCCCGAAAGGTATACGAAGGAGGCTTGCCGCTTCGACCAGGAAGGAAGCTCAACGCTGTTCTCAATCTTCGTCTGGTTCCGCGTACATAGAGAAATGTCTGGCGACTGGCCATCGCTACAGTAGCAGTTTCGGGTCCTCGTGATCACTAGTTGACATTGTGGGGAACAGGATACTATCACGGTACCCAGTACTCCGTACTCCGTACTTTGTACCAGCAATTCTGAGTATCGTTTGCCCTTTGTCGAGGCCCGCTCTCGAAGCATGGCCTGGGCTGTTTGATGTACTGTGTACTTTGCATCAGCGCAACGACATTGCCGACAAGTGACTTTCCAGGAAATAGGTGCGGCATTGGAGTGCACGATCTGACTATGTCCGCTACTATAGGCGCATGCCTGCAGAACTTTGTTCTGTCAACACATCCTCGTATACGGGCACAACGAAACGCGAATCTCGTTTGCTGGACGTCTGCGCTTCCCTCCGAGTAGTCTGAATGTATCGCTCAAAGTACAGGCGATATCCGAATGCGAGGCCGGCCCTTGTGTCTGTTGGTGCGGCACGTGGATCGTATCCGAGCATCGAGAAGCATTCAGGTTCTCTTCGGCTGTAAGGGATATCTGACGTCACAACTCGCTTGTCCCCGATGCGGTGCTAGTACGACGGTTCTAGCAGTTGAAGCGAATGCTCTAGCAGTTCTTAGTAAGGCCGGGGCTTCCCCCGACAAACCCTGCAAGTCTGTCGTGTAGGTAACCGAAGTTTCATGGCAGTGAGACGAACAACGAACTTGAGAGCTTGGGCTTCCGGAATTCACACTGAATGATTATACGCCACAAATAGCAAAGGGTCGCAACTAGATTCGAGTGAACTCGGAACAGCCATATGAGGCGCGGAGGTGGAGAGCGTCTGCCTGCCCCCAGTCCTGTCATCTCAGCCGGATATCGACTTGTCAGGAACTTCTCAGGTTGCCGCAGAGTACCCGTACGGAGTATCATCGACTCCTGTTCCCCGACTCGATTCATCATTTCAAAAGCAACTTGAGGTGGGTCAACACCGTAAGGCCAACTTCAGTCGCACAAAATTGCCGGTTGATCCCCTCGCTTGTTTCAAACCATATTCTTGTGCGAGGATAAGGGTCCGCTCCTGGAACGGGGAAGGCTGCGGGTGGACGAGGCCTTCCGGTGACCTTCCGCCTCGTCCAATCCTCTGATACTTGCATCAACAGCAAGGCTAGCGACATCATCCGAAACCAGTGTCACGCCACACTACAATACGCCCTGGGAGAAGCAAAAAGCAACCGGTCAGAGCAAATGCAGCGGCGATGGCTGATGATGCTTTGCGCACTGTTCAACGTGCCGTGTGGAAAGCCCGGCTGCCTCTGCAGATAAGACTAGCCGCTTCAGAGAGCCGTACCTTTGATGGAGCAGATGCCTACTTGGTAAGAAAGTGCCTGCGTGGTCACGGGCCTTTGAAAGAGGGCAAGCACATAGCAGACTGACTTGTAATATTGCTAGATTTCTCTTCCACGTCTGTCGTACCTCCCCCTGCTCCTTCCGCGGCTGCATGCCTTCTTCTCGAGTTCACTCATCGCCGATCCTGAATCAATATCACCTTACTCCGGCTTCTTCACCTATGACGATGTACCCTTGAAATGGCATCTACCGTTGGGCCTACTCTACGATGTCTACGTCGCGTCCACGCAGGATGCCCGACAAGACCACTCGACCCCGGCGCCTCTGCCTTTCAAGCTGACTGTGCATTTCACGCCGGACCCTGAAAAGCCCAGCCTTCCGGAGGCAACTCCCGTCGTGTTGCATGACTCTTTTATCAACTCGGTCAAGGAGGCTGACTTTCTGAGATCTGGCACGGCAAAACCGATCATGACGCTCTCTGCCCAAGAGAGCAAGGCTCTGTGGACGTCGACTCAGGAAAGCGACTTACCGACTTTCTCAAAAATCCACAGCTCCCTAGTTCCGCCACCAGGGCAGATGCGACATATCCCGCTCCGACTCTACTTACCATCTGCACCAGATCAGGACCCAAGCAAAGCTCAGATCAAAGTTCTCCAGTCACATGTTTCGCCAACAATTGCAGGTGCAAATCAAGGGGCCTCGCCTGCGGCACTGCGAGGCGGTGGTATCACGGGACAGCCTCAAACACTGGGGACGGCGTTGCATCAGCTGGCTCCCAGCTTGTTTCCGTCCAGAAGGACCCCGATTCTTGCAACACCACTGCTGCATGGTGCACCAGTACCAATGAGTGCTGCCCTCGAGGAGCTCGTCAGATGGGGTTGTTATGCTGATGGCTGGGTGTCTGTGGTCATAGCCATGCGCAGTTGATGATGCCAGTACTACGCTTGGCTAACAAACATCGGCAGCTCAATACAATCCAAGCAGCTTTCGGGGATGGTGGATTATGATGCCTAGGTCTTGTAGCGACGTCATGCTGTGGCTGAAAGTTGAAATGTGCTCAGCCACAATCGCGGGACCAGCCTCTGAGATGGCCTTCAACAGCCGCCCACTTGCAACTTGACCTGTCAAAACAACCCATCACACGTGTTGCAGGCAAAGCGTATTGTCCTAATAAAGAGGCTCGTCGACATGCTACTGTAGCGCTTTCTGAGAGATCGGGCGTGTACCTGTAGCCACCAAACTCGAAGAGTCGCCCATCCGGCTGCATCGTCAGCATGCCTCCGTTCCCTGGTGAGGAAACACTGACTACAGTGTAAGGCGCAACCTCGTGTGTCCCTCTCACATGCCGCCGCAATCTGACTTGGGGACTTTGCTACCAGGTACGCCGACCTACATTCTTACTTCACAGCGCCCAGCCCTCGACCGGCCCTCCATCGCTTCGATAAAGCCGCCTACTTCTACATCTACTACAATTCCACCAGGCAGACCAGTCGTGTCGAAGCCGCCATCTATGCTGGAACGCCTGATCAGACCGCCTTCAACGGCTTTCTGGACCACGTGAAGGTGATCCATTCCCACAGATTCCCGACCAGAGTGACACTGGTAGTCGATGGTGACACCACAAACTCTTCGCCCACCTCGCCGCGTACGGCGCGAGATCCGGATGAATGGCGTCTTGCCAGTTCAGATCCGCGAGACCCGGGCACATCAAAATACAAAATACATACCGTCGACATCTATCTCTGGAATCAGGACGATTCCAAATTGGTAATGGACATCTTCAAGAGACTGCTCCCTCGCAATCAGTTAGCCATTGAGGAGGATCAGGAAGAGCCTCATCACCATGACATGGTGAGCCCCGTGGTTCAAAATCTGGAGCACGTGGCTATATCCGATCCAGCATACAAAGACTGGCATCATGATCACGCTTCAGAACCTCTACACAATCCGGCCCAGCCCCTTCCCCCAGCTGCTGTCGCTAGCCGATCGCCTGCTCCCGGCCAAGCAACGGCCGCTTCGCCTATCTCAGTCGCTGCCAGCGGCGGAACGGGAACATCTGCCAAACAAGCACCAGTGACTGACTACACACCTCTGGCTTATAATCCAGCAGCGCCCGCAGCACCTGAACCAATTGCGCATAGAGAGGACACGCCTCCTCCAGTTGATGCCTCCGACGGGACAGGACTGGCTGCCGCGGCGAAGCATGACAACCCATACGGCCTCCCACAGCACCCACAAGCCTTTGGGGGTCCGCCATCCGTAGCTGTCGGTGCGTATGGACATTATGGCTCTCCTCCACCACCACCACCACCACCCTCCTTCGGGCCTCATGCCACCACGTCACCCGCACCGTCTTTCGGGCCTCAAGCTGCAGCGACAGTGGTACCGTCCTTTGGCCCTCATGCTTCGTCGACGCCACTGCCGAACTCCCCTCGGACGTCTGTGTCTACCAACTTTGCACCGCCCCCGACGAGCGCAGGTTCCGATAGTAGCCGCCATCCGTCAATAGCTGCTCAAACATACGTACCCCACGGCCAGGACCCGAACTCTCATATCTTTGGTCAGCCGCCAGTGCAGACCCCTGGCACACAGTTCTACCAATCAATCAATGAGCAACCGCATAAACCACTGCAACATATACAGCCTCAGTATGCCGACTACCTGGCCGCCGGAAAACCTCCAGCACCAGCACCGGCAGGTCCTCCGCTCGGGGGATACTCTGCGTACAACTATGGCCAAGCGCAACCACCCCAGCCTGCTACAGGTGGATATGATATACACAGCCAAGTCTACCGACCTACTGAAACCGAACATCAAACACACCACCATAATAAACCTTCGAAGAGTTCAGGATCGCAGCACAAGCCGTCTCACACAGAGAAGATCGAGAAGGGGATTGGCAAGTGGATCAAGAAGGTAGAGAAGAACTTTGGATGAAGGAAGGTCGACAATCTGGTCTTTTGAAACCCTAGTGACTTGGTTTTTTGGCACCCGCACACTTTTGAAATTAGCAAGCGTGGCGAGTTCTAATTGCAATTATGTCTTCAGCTCCGCAACCAAAGCGATTGTCTCTTCAGCTGTACCGTGCCCTTCACAAGTGTCTCGAGATCAGCCTCCAGCTCTTGACCGCCCTGTCTCTTAGTCCTCTCCGGAGCTTTCAAGAGGGGAAGAGCGGACACCCTTTGTGATTATCCCAAGACTTCGATGCCTCCGCCACAAATCTCTCTCCTCGGTATTTTGCTTCCATGAAGGGTTCAAGTTCGATGAAGGTCTTCTCCGCACCGATCTTCTCCTTCTGACGGTTGACTGCTGACGCAGTGGCTGTTGTGATCTTTGCCATCGGCCGATTGACGACCGAGCTTATCGGAAGCTTTGCGGTTTTTGTTGCACGCAACAACTCGCCGGAAACTGTATTCTGCGACGTCTCGCACTCATTGCTGTGAGAAGGCCAGTCACAGGCCTAGGAAGGAGTAATCATGTTTCATATGTCTCGACCTTACCAATCCATCTTTCTGCACTTCTCCATACATATGCGGGAGCAACGCCATTTGCCGCGCCTGGCAACAGCCGGGGCTGCGGCATCTACTATTGTGTAGGCCATTGACGGCCCTGGATCGCTTTCAGTTCAGGAAGAGGAGGCTAGGTTGGGTTCACGGCTCCATGGCATCTGAAGTGCTCCCTAGGTGAGCCAAGGGGTGATAATAGCGTGGTGGGTACGGGAGGCCTGCCCGTCCACGTCACAGATGCAATGCACCTCCTCCTGGGCCAACAGATTTCTCTAGTCACGCAACGCAACGACTCGACCAGAACAGAGGGGAACGAGAGACGTGCTGTTCGAGCAGTCCGAACGCCTTCTACCGTAGCTTGCTCATGCATTCGCTGGGTACGAGTAGGCGCTGGGCTAAGAGCGCGCTGCTTCCTACTGTACACTGTAATACCTTGAAATTCAAGTTCCATCATTGAGGCTTCACTCTCCCTCTCTCTTCCGCTCTACCTGACGAAATCCCCTTTGAGCAGGTGGTGAAGAGGCGAGGGATCGCCGATTTGAGGGCCTGGAAAATATACCGGGAGTTATTACTCAAGATGCCAACCCAGGATGAAGTCCAAGAGCCATCTCACGGGCCAAGTGTGTGGTGACAAGCAGGGTGGAAGATAGCGGTACCAGTCACTTGTTTCATCGGTACCGAGGCAGTTGCAGGCTTTTGTCGATTCATAGTAATCGGGGTAGAATCCACTGAATTCCCAGTCGACGAGGCCGGAGATTTTGTATAGTCCGCCGCCATCTTCATCGGGTTGAACAATAATGTTGTCAGGCCGGATGTCGCCATGGGAAAAGAAGACCTGACTACCAGCAGGATTGGTAATGGCAGCAAACTCGCGGAGGATCTTGATATAGATCTCGCTGCCGAAGCGCAGGTTCGAGAATAAAAAGTCGTCATGTTGCTCTACGGTGTAGACTGAAGTTGTGGCCCGACGTAGATTTCTTCTGAGATCTTTGCAACCTTCGTGCTGAACCCCGCCTAAGGGTATGGTTGACGAGTGCTTGATAATACGTCTGAGATGAGAAAGAAGGTCCCCCAGCTGTTCTCGGATCGAAAGCTTCTGGGCTGTCGACATTTCTGGCCATACCTCTGAGAGTGCCTGCCCAGGTATATACGATTGGAAAATGAAGGATATTCGACCGACCCGTACGACACCAAGCGGTTTAGGCGCAGGGATGATACCAGGCACACACGCGTCGAGATATTGGAGGGTGGTATACTCGGTGAGATCGCCAAGGTTTGCCACCACCTTGACGATCGCATTCGGATCGCATCTGAAGATTGTTCTTGTTGTCGGGAAGGGGCCTTTATAGAGGACCTCGCTGATGGAGAGGAGCTCTGCCAGACGCTCAGAAGTCTTTAATCCATTATAAGGATCCTCGGATACCGCCAAGATATTTCTGAGCGAGGGAGCGAGCGGCTGTATTATTTCCACAGGCCGACTAAAGTCAATTCTGGATCGTATGTCCTCCTCGGTGAACCTTGGTTGCCGCAGTTCATGCGCATATGATGGTTGTTCCTCTAATAAAAGGTGAGTAGGTAGGCGAGGAATAATAAGTAATGGTGTACCTTCACGCTCAAAGTTCTCCATCTTTCGCCGTAAGCGTTGGGAGTAGTCCGAGGGAAACAACTCCAACAGATTGACGTTTGGGTCCTTCTGGAGGGCGCGCTGAATCTTTCTTAGAACTCGTCCGTTAAAGTTCGCGGCTTCGGAATCCTTGCTCTGCGTCGATTGGAGTTCATTTTCGCCCTTCCTCTCCTGCCAATTTTCTTCACCGTTGAGTGGCATGTTCATGAGCCCAAACTGTCTCTCTGGCTTCGCGATTGGGATCTTCAGTACTCCTCGCTCTGGGAAAGGGCGGAGATGAACAGGTTGTGCTAGTGTGACGAAGGTAGCATTCAGTCGAGTGGTTCGGGGTGGGTTAGTTGTTGGTTCCCTTGGCGAGCATTGTTTTTTCGCGCCAGACCGTCAAGAATGTCGGAGGGGATGCTGAAATGAGTTGCACGTCGCGTGTGGCATTCAGAAGTGAGTTATTGGGCTCGTCGGAAACTTAGATAATGAATGAAGAGACAAGCTAAATGATATGTTTCCGAACCCGCAGCTAATGAATCTAGGAATTCTCAATGGTCATGGCGCACGAATCAGCCTCGAAGTCAGCCAACATGCGAGCCAAGCTTTATCACTACAATCCGTACATAAAGGTATATTTCTTATCCCCATACCTCTTGGGGTTTGTCTTCTCGTCTTCAACCTCCTCGGGCGTCATCCTCGCAAGCTTGGATCTCCGTCTGTTGTTCACGGCCGCCAACGTGAAGCGGTAGGCGAGATATCCAACCAGGGCGACGGCAATGAATGCCAGCGTGACGTAGAAGGGTCTATCGAAACCGAAACAGTCAGCACGGCGGTATTCGACAGACAGACAGATATGCTGTGCTCCTGTACACACAAAATATCTGCAGAACAACTCACATGAGGTAATCGGGCGCGTATGATTTGCGGAACAGCTGGGAGCCAATGACTCCGGAGAGATTGCCGAAGCCGTTGAAGCCCAGGACGAGAGCCCTCTTGCCTGGTTCGGGGGTGTTCCCGCTCAGCCAGGCCACTGTCAAGGGCGCGGAGACGTAGCTGCCGAACAGCAGGATGCACAGACCGGCGTATTTGGCTCCGTGGGTCTTGGTCGTCACGGTGATGATAAGGCCAACGAGCGTGATCAGGAGGCCGAAGAAGATGTGGTAGCCTCGCTCCTTCCTATGGCGCCGAGGTCAGTATATATGTGTTGTCTGCGTTGTGGGAATCTTTGAGGGGTCAACGCGAGCGGGTCTTCCTGCTCTTGCGGATGCTGCTGCTGCTATGGCTCGAAGCGATGCTTGTGCTTCTTTCTTGGTGTGCTCACCTTCTATCAGAGCTGACGGCGAAAAGGTACAGTCCCACGGCCCCGCAGACATAGGGTGGCACGGACATCTGAGAAGGTCAGTTGAGTCAAGTCGAATAGGGGCTTTCGTAGCTTAGCTATTGGACCTACCAGATTGGCCGAAATCGAGGAATACCCCAGTCCATTCACCACAAGAGGCAAAAAGACCGAGAAAGCCTGGCCCGGCACGCTGGCCAGAATGTTGAAGAACAGAACATACCACAGCTTCCAGTCCTTTCCCGTCTCGATGACGTCTCTTTTGTTTAGTCGCTCGTTCTCGAGCCCGCTGTTCCCGTAAGTATGTTGGACGTATAAGGCGTTGTCTAGTCGTATGCGCTCTGCCGCATACTCGCGGTCCTTTTTGCTCAGAAACCACGCGCTGCCGGGACCGAGAGGCATCCAGAACCAGGCAACGAGGGCGATCAGACACGTGGCACCACCTTCAATGATGAAGAGGTATTGCCAGTTCTTGAGGCTGCCGGTTTTGATGTGGAAGACACCGTATGCTCCAGGCGTGTTAGTGATTGGTGTGGATTTTTCGGCGGGATCCATGTCCTTACCTATGCAGCCGGAGAAGGCGCCCGCAACGGCGTATTGACCGTAGAAGAGGCCGATGCGCACAGCAAGGTCGAATCGCGTGTAGAAGGTTGAAAGGTAGAAGACACCTAAAACACGACACAGCACAAGAGCGCCTACAGTCAGCATGATGGAATCTGTTGTACACCCGCGACGTGTGGTGCAGGACAGGAGAGCCTACAGCAGGGGTAGAAACCAGCCTCGAAGAGCCCGATCAACAGTCGTGTACCAATGAGTGCACCTGCAGAAGAGTCAGCGGCAGTGTTTCTCCAAGATGCTGCGCTTGCTAACCCCGTCCTTTGATCCATGCTTGACAAATCGTGAGGATACCCCAGCAGAACATGATGATAGGGACCCAATTCTTGGCCCCAATCCATCGTCCCACTGCAGCAGAGGGAGGTTGGAACAGCACGAACGTGATGAAGAACAGGCTGACAGCCAGGTTCAGGTCGTCGGGATGGGCTCCGATATCCGTTGTGAAGCCTAGACTCGGCTAATCATTAGCCGCGTACAACGGAAATACACTCACAGGCGAAGGTAGCTCGACCAGCTCGACTTACCCTGCGTTTCGGCATTGCCCACGTTACCCTGCCCACTGTTAACGCCCAAGAATTGCATGAGGACCACCGTTGACGAAGACTCACTCGATCCAATCCGTTGAAAAGGTACAACAGGGACAAGAAGGGCAGAAGGAACATATCAAACTTCCGGTTCAAAGCTCGGCTCAAGGCTCTCTCCTCCTGGGTTGTTGGAACATGTCCGGCTGGGACATTTTCCTTGTCTCGCAAATCGGTCTCAATTGTAGACTTGCCAGTTTCAAGATGGTCTAGGCCAGACTTCTCCGCCATCGCTGCGTTGTGTCGGTGATCAGGCTCCTGCAAAGACCCAGCTCAATAAGATGATAGTGAACATGATCAAACGAGCGTCTTTGCCAGGAGCAAGCGCACCACATTTTATACCATGGTCGTTGCTCTAATGGCCAAAGTCCTGGTTGAGGGTACGGTAGCCGCGGATTGACCAGATGTTGCAGTAGTGAAAGTCTGGAGATGTGGAGATTTTTGGGCAACGGAGACACGAAAAGCAGGTCGGGCAAGTCGGGGTCACCTTTTAGAACGTTTGAATTAGGTCGGATCTCCCTTGGTCTTGCTGGAGGATGGAGAGCAACGTGCTGTGCGGGGTGTTGGATGGCGGAGATAACTTGGGGGACGGGGAGAAATTGAAGCCCACATTCTCAAATGTACTGGGTACGGGTAGGGTACCCTGATAGTTGTGCTCGTGCGGGTAGGGTACCCTGATGAATTCCACTTGCGGGTAGGGTACCCCTGATGATATCCACGGGCGGACGCTGATATCCCTTTGGGTAAGAGCGTCAGGGTACCTTATTCCGTGTATTCTCCTGCCATAAGTACCAATCTGTGCCCGTTTCGGAGTGAGGGCAGCAATGAGTTGTTGACAGAGAAGACTCGTTTCGCTCCCAACATGGAGTCAACGATGACGCCGCCAAGTATGGAAGCTTATGAGAAGAACCCGAAGACTCTGGATATAGGCTTCAACGGCGTCTCAGTGTCGACTGATCTCCGGGGAACGGTAGCGAGATCCTAAGCATGTCTAACGACAACAAGCTGACCAGAGCTCCAGATATTGCAAATCAGTTCTTTCCATCCCAAGCATGGCATTGTCCTTGCGGAGCCCTATGAACAATTTGACGGTACCAGATTCCGGGACAGTCCATATGTACGAGAATATCGAACTCGAATGCTAAGATCGATAAAGAATGGCGTTCCTGGGTTTGGCTTGCGTTTTGAAGGCGAGGTCCAAGACCTCCGGCTGGATCCTGACGGCCTGGGGCGGGCGACAGTCTCATACCGCACCGGTGGTGGTCTTGCAATCACAATATCTTTGCGGGTCAGCGAGGGTGGAGAGGTCATTCAATCCGCGGAGGTCAGGTCATTCGCCGACTCAGCGTCCAGTGTCAGTTTCGTCATGGACTTCGGTATCAGTGTCAACAGGGCGTCTTATGGACAACTCACCGAGGGTGGACCCATTCCACTTCCCAGATTGGAGAACAAACTCAACACCACCAAAGACCAGCAGGGCTTCTTGATCACAAACACACCCTTGGGTGCACATCTGGAGGGATTTCTTGAAGGTGATGGCCAGCTAGTCGATATCAAGGACGCGCTTCAAGAGGAGACTTTCGTCGACTCTCCGGTCGTAAGGACATATTCCGGACGGTTGGAAATTCCGCCTCGCGGGGCGCGGGTCTTGACAGCTAAGTTTACCATGCGACCAGGAGTAGTCCCTCAAGCACATCGAGACACAAAGTTCCCACAACGAGTGGGAATTCCAAAGCTCTGGACTACATCGGAGGGAGTCGGAAGGTTCATCGTCCGCAGAAATATTGAGTACATCCTCGGAAACTGCACGATTCCGGTACCACCGTCCAAGCAAGCTGTGTGCCTTATGACAGATCATGTTGCTCTGCCACTAGGATGGATGCGAGACAATTAGTATGTATCATTCGCCCTCGCCAGCTGTAGCTAACCAGTAGTAGTTGGCAGGTCCGATTCCTGATAGACGCCTACCTAAACCTCGAGAACTTGACTGACCCAAGCAACGCACGGGAATACGCCCAGGTAATCAAAGCAACGGTGAAAGGCCATTTGATCTGGGTCTTCCGCTACGCGCAGAGGCCGCACAAGTTCTGGCACAGGTCGTACCTCACGACTGGCCGGCCAAAAGATGGGCCAGTATTCCAGCTTGACCAGCAATGTTACCCGCTCCTTGAGTTGTGCGACGTGTGCGAAACCTTTCCGGAGGAGCGAGAACTCGTTGAAGATATTCTGCGGTCAGACGCCGTGTCGCAAGTCTTGGACCTACTTGAGACAAAACGAGATTCACGAACCGGGTTGTTTCCAACGGATGAGACTCCAGGTGATGACGCTGTTGAATATCCCTTCCACTTCTCGAGTCACATTTTGCTGTGGCATTCGCTATCCAGGCTCGCCAAGGTTGCCGCACGATTCATGGCAGGGTCTGCCTTGGAAACACGCCTAGCGGCCCTTGCTGGAGGTGTGCGTACATCAACGCTCGATCACTTCCTCTGTCCAGAACCTGCGACAGGAAAGCCGACCTTCGCATATCTAGTTGATGGCGCAGGCCAGCAGACATTTTACCACGATGCTAACGACATCCCAACCCTCTTCGCTCCTTCATGGGGATTCACTAAGACGGACGCCGAAGAGCAAGCGTGGCACAACACAATGCTTTTCGCGTTCACGACGGCCAACAAAGGCGGCTATTATGCTGAGGGAGCATTTGAAGGGTTAGGCAGCGTCCACACGCGTAACCCGTGGACATTGGGATACTTCCAACAATGGAGGTATGCGCAGATGAGTGGAGACCGCCAGGCCGAGGGGATAGCGTGGAACAAAATATGTGGCGTGATGCTCTGGGACGGCATGTTTTCAGAAGCAGTTGATGGTCACTCAGGCGAAGTAACCAGTAAAGCATGGTTCAGCTGGCCTGGGTCGATGATTGGAAGCGGGCTGCTTGAAGGGGGGAATCGAGAGCGGTACCTCTGAGGCTCTGTCTCTCTTGAAGCTCGCGTAGTCGGAGGAGTGATTGGTGACTTCGCAGTAACGGAGGGTTGATCGACAGGTGAAGGGAAAGTGAAATGAAGTAGAAGTGGCTGAACGCACTGTGCAAGGAAAGTGTGCCGAGACCCAGCCTCAACTTCCTGAGCACAAAGTTCAAGTTCTAGACTCTTGATCAATTGCTGTCAAGAAGCCGCATTCAATTCGATGACTGCACACGGCTGCTTGAGTATTTCTTTCTCTCTTCCCCGCTATGTCGAACACGAATGGAGCGTCTGCCTGTCAACCCTCGTCGGACCAAAATTGCTCCCGAATTGAGGAAGCGTGTTGCTCAAGCGTAAGAGAGCTCTTCGACGTACCTTGTCCATCTGCATAAGACTTACACTCAGTTTCTGATTTGAAGGTGCAATAATTGCAATGTTAGGCGAGCAAAATGCTCCGGAGGGCAGCCGTGCGAACGATGCCGCAAATCATCAAGAGATTGTATCTATCCCCAGGCCGAGCAGACAGTGTCCATCCCGCGTAGAGAACACGACGAACTCACTGCCAGATGCGCTCTTCTCGAGCAAGCACTTGCGGAAGTTGTCCCGTCTGAAAGGGAACGGGAAAAATTGCTGCAACATGCCCAAGCCAAGACTAGCGCCCCAGAACACCCTGCAGCAGATATCGACCAGGACATTACTGCAGAGAGTCACCTCCGGGAAGGGCGCATACTGACGGACCCCGACGGTACCGTGCGCTACCTAGGCGAATCCTCCGGTGCCACTTTTCTGAATCACTTGCGAGAATACATGGCAACCGTGTTTCCGTTGGCCTTTGAGGCGGCCTGGCCAGGCTCCTCGAATCCGGATATCACAGCTTTCATCTCCGGGCTCGGCAGGTACCAGACTCACGACAGTCGCCCTCTCCTGACCTCAGCTGTGGACCCCCTCATCTTAGCGACCAGGGAGCAAGCTGCGGCGATGGTCGCGGAGCTTCGAGAATCCGCTCAGGATGGTCAAGGCGCATTCGGTTCCGGCGGCATCTACTACTGGGTCGACAGCGAAGCCGTTATGGAAGACTACGTAGCGTTTGTTGACGGTGTTAGGACACTGGAAGTGAGCCAAAATATTGTGGCTGCCAACGCGGTGTTCGCCATTGCCTGCCAGTTCAATCCAAAATGTGCACCAGACTGGGAGTCCGGCTTCGGACAGACCTTCTTTGCTAGAGCAAGGCACCTGATTGGGAATCCTCTTGACGCCTGCTTAATCAACGATGCAACTGTCCTCGCTCTTCTCGGATTTTACCTGCTGAATAGCAACCGCCGGGACGCCGCATACATCTACATCAGTGTCTCCATGCATATCCTGATCGTCCATGGAGTCCACCGAGCGTGGATGGTTGATGAACAAGGCAAGCGGCTGTTCTGGACTGTGTATGTGCTTGACCGATGGCTGAGTTGTCTGATGGGAAGACCAGCTCTCATTCCAGATGACGCGATCAAGTTGGATCTGCCTCGAGACACCCCTGGCTTACCCCCGGCGGCCGGTCTCCGTGCACACGTCGAGCTCTCCAGGATTTCAAACTATATTGTCGCCAACGTGTATGATATTGCACGCGATGGGCCTCTAACGAGTACTCTGTGCATTCAGAAGTCTCTGAGACTGTTGAAGTCCTGGTCTGATGCCCTTCCCACATCGGTGCAAGGCACAGAGGGAAACTTTAATAGCGATCGAGCTGTAGTGGAGCTACACATGGCGAAGAATCAGCTCATTATCCTCGCAGTGCGACCTTTACTCTTCATCAACGCCAAAATGGTCACTGCGGACATGCTTCTCAATGCTCGAACAAGTGGGCATCATATTTCGCACAAGCCGGAGCTCGATCTCTGCGCTGATGCTGCCAGACATAATGTGCATCTCTGGAACAGGCTACTCACTTCCGAACGCCCTGCAAGGCTCTCTGTTTCGAGCGTGCACTACCTGTTCAATGCTGCTCTCACGTTGCAACTGTATCGACTCCTGGCCGACAAGGATGCGCAAGGTGACTATGATGCAATCGGTTTTGTAATTTCTGTGCTTGACGTGGACGACGGCAGCAACAGCACGTATGCCAAAGATTGCGCACGGGTCCTGACAGATTTCAGCTCAATCATGAACAGGCTGGGCAGTATCGACTTGTCAAAGACTGCTTCTAGAGGAGGAGATCTAAGGGGAAACGGACAAGGCCTGCCATCTCATTCTGCCGTTGTCCTGTCACCGGGCAACGAAACCAGTTCAACAAGCTACGCCGAGTCGTACCATCACTCGCAAGTCAGCCCGGGGTCTGCGCGTGGCGACTTGGACGCTACACAATCGACTGGATCAACCGGCGCACCATTCGATCGTCGAGCCTACAATGAGTTGCTTTCGTGGTTGAAGACCGACAATCTTCAGCACCGGTTCGACTTTCCACATCGATCTGGATGAGTGGTGCAAGCGCAGATATGACGAAGGATTCGCAAGCTCCAATGCTTGAGGTTACCACGGTTGAGCGAGACGCGATTGTCACGGGGTTTCGCTGAATGTCCACCGACTCCTGTGTTTTCCGACGGCTGACACTGTTCGTCCGGATCCAAAGCCCACACAGCTTGGCTGATGGTCACGTGGACTCAGCCAAAATGCATGTGCCGGTATACCAAGGCACAAGCCAGGAACAGACCAGCTGAGGGCTTATATAATCCATTCCTGTCGAGATTGGTCGCCAACAAGGATTCCGATGGCATGCAGTTCCCTCCACTTGAGACCTATTAGCAAGGGGTAACATGATGGCGGCACTTTCGTACTACTATAAAACTTGCCTCTCCTTGAGAATAGGAAAGTCAACATAGAACACGAAGCACGCGACATCTAGCCATGGCTCCGGCTCATACGCCACTTGATCGCTTTCTCCAAGGTATAAATACAGCCAACCTCGAGCTTATGTTGAGTGCTTTTGCTTCAGATGCCGAGGTCATCGACGATGGAAAGAGCTTCAAGGGCGATGCAATCCAGGCCTTGTGCGAACATGGTATCATAGGCCATCACGCGCAAGTCAAAATTCTTGAACAGGGGCTTCTGGATGACGGCCGAGCTTACGCTCACATTACCATGGAAGGAGATTTCGGCAAGGATTTCGGTATCCACGAGCCATTTGACTTGTTCCTTGCCGCAAAGCCAGACAACGACAAGATTAGGCACCTCGACATGGGTGATTTGGACCATAGGAGACCAGCCATGCGGGCTGTCTATGCATCTGTCGGCAGTGCAACCGATCCTTTGTCGTCGATCCGCATCAGCCGCAGGAACGCCCCTGAACTGAAGGAGGGGTATGTCCGAGTCAAAATGCAAGCTGTGGGACTCAACTTCCACGACATCTTCACCTTGCGGGGCGTTGGCATGCATGAGATTCGCTTTCCAATGATTCTTGGCAATGAAGGTGCTGGTATACTTGACGACGGCACTGAAATCGCAATCTTTCCCAACTTGAGCACAGACCCGGACTTCAAAGGCGATGAGACGCTCGACCCGCACCGACACGTATTCGGAGAACTTGTGCAGGGAAACTTGGCAGAGTACGCTGTTATACCAAAACGTAACGCGGTTCCGAGGCCGAAAACCCTGGATGCAAATTCAGCTAGTGTGATGGGGATTGCCTGGTTGACGGCGTATCGCATGTTGTTCACGAGGGCTCATTTGCGGGCAGGGCAAACCGTTCTGGTGCAAGGGTCATCCGGTGGTGAGTGCATCCCTGACGTTGCCAGAGTCCCGTTTCAGAGGCCTCAAGCTAATGTGCTATCCAGGCGTAACAACAGCACTCATTCAGATGGGATCTGCAGCAGGCTATCGTGTATGGACTACAGGCCGGACAGAAGCTAAACGTGCTCTTGCACGATCGCTCGGCGCCGAGCGTACATTTGAACCTCTCGTGAAGCTACCAAATCTCGTCGATGCCGTCTTCGACACATCAGGAGCAGCATCAATCTCTCACTCACTGGCATCCGTGAAGCCAGGGGGCACGGTGGTGTCGTGCGGGATCCACTCGGATGGCGGCTCGACAGATGTCACAATCAACCTTATGCATCTTTTTACGAACCAGATCTCCCTGACTGGGGTGTATACGGGGACAAGGGACGAGTTTGTCGACCTCTTGAACTTTGTGTCCGCCAAGGGGATCAAGCCGTACATCGGCAAGATCCTGCCTTTGGAGCGGGCAGCAGAAGGGCTGCGCGATATATGGGAAGGCAGAACGAACGGCAAGATCGTCGTCACCATCTGAGCCGACAGAGTCTTTGAGCTGGGTCCGTGGAAGGGGTAGATACACACAATAATTACAAAAGTACCTCGCTGCTCTTGTGGAAGGCTGATGGCCCGGCCAAGATGGGCTTAGTCACATTCTCATCGGCCCGGGGAAAGTCGATGACCGAATACAGCTGCTTATCGCTTCATTGTCATTGTCGCTGTCCTTGACTCTCTGCTTCATCCTCGCCGAATAGATCTCGTCGGATGCTTGCGGCCTGCCTGGCCTAGAAGTCGACTTGCAGCTGGGTTATCTGACCAGCACCGTCTGAGGAGAACTCGACACACGGGCTTGAGCGTTCTGACGCGTGGGCTCCATTGTCGTCGAACGCCTTCTAGCTACGTCCATCACTACCATGGCTCTCTGGACCGGATTCCCCGCTGGGATCGGAGTGAAACAGACGGGGCAGCCAGCCCTGCCACCTCGGCGGCCGCTCAACTGCAGAGCCAAAAGCGACGATTTTGGACGCAAGCTCTCGTGCAGATTCATCCTTTCCGACGAGGTAGGTCCTACTAACTATCGACGAAATACCTTCCCTTTGAAGATTGGGTGGTCTGACTTTCTGCAGATTCTTGAAAACGGAGTGCAGGATCAGGACTGTGAATCGATTCTTCTCAGAATGCCGTACGAGATTCTGCTTGCGGTCTACGACAGCGTGGCCCACGCGCCCTCCCAGGTAGCGCTGGCCTTGACCTGCAAACGCATGGCCCGAGCGGCGCGAGACATCCAACTCTTTCTATCACCCACGTCGGCCAAATACGCAGGCTTTCTTCCCCGAGCCGTCTTTGATGTTCCCGAGCTGATGACTCAGTTGAAGCCGTGGATGCCGGCCGAGCTGCGTCTATGCAATCACTGTCTGACCAATCGGCCTCGGCACGAGAAGTACTGGGCCACTGTGGTGGGTTGCGAAGTGAGCAACTTCTGGGTCACCAAGACGGGGTGGGAGTTCCGCAACGCCAGCTGGCACAAGCGGGTCCACGACATATGTCCGGCGTGCCATGCGTCGTGCAGCTTGAGCGACTTTGTCGACTGCGACGGATGTCGGGCTCTCGGACGGCTCGGGGACGTCGATTGGTCGCGCGTCTCGGATTCGTGGCGGAGAAGGACCGAAGAAGAACTCCGGGCCGGTAGGTTTGCGACGGGCCCTGATTGAATGATGGGGGGTTGACAGTCTCTATGTACCTGAAGGAGCGGAAGAACCAACGACGGCCCCAGGCATGCAGTCAATCAGGACGCGGTATCGACGGGCCCATATTCGCCGATTTCGAGACATTCAGTATGCACGGTCGCACTGATGTGCGATCAATTTGCTTGGAAGGGCAGCACATCACTCGAGAGGGATAAGATCCCAAAGAGCGAACAGCAGCAGCCAGAATCAAGAGGCGAGAACAGTCTTAAAGCATTCGAGCACCTTGGCGGCCTTTTATGGGCGTGCGTCCATCAACGGTCAAACCCGACCTGCGGTTTCATCAGGCAGGATAAAGCAAAGAATCCGAGAACAGCCCGACACGGGAAATCTTTACATAGGGAGCAAGAGGAGGGATAGCAGTACAGTACTTCCGAGAGGAGTTTCTAGCGAATATCACTGCAACCGCGGCCTACGGTTTCAACAGACTAGATCCACTAGGAGAGAGACTGGGACTCCTGTCTCCAGGATTTAGGGATACAGCTACTGTAAGACAGACCAGAGATCATTGAAATGCAACTTGAGACAGAATGGAAAGCGCGGCAGTAGATGGACGGGTCAATCTTGCGACGATCGGGCGGGCTTGCAACGACGCAAGTGGCAAGACCGCATACCGACGGTTGAATTTCATCTTAGGGGGGCACAGGCGATGTTAGGACAAGATCCAAGATGATGGACGGATCAAATACAGAAATTCGATCTACACAGTACAGTACTCCGTGTTCATAAAATCCCAACATGCATGACGAGATGCAATCGTGCTAGGCGAAAGGTCAACCCAGTCCGAAGCCGAGGTCCAAATGCACACGCGTTCGGCTCACTCTGACCTTTCGAGACTTCCATCCCGAGTACAGAGCACACTGTACAGGGTACATATGGATACAGTAGATCGACATATCGGGCCCGTAGCACTGTGATTAGCCCTGTGCTACGGTACTGGACTACACGATCTGTTCCTCCCGAGCAAGTAATACCCACGCTGCGTGCGGTATTACACATCGACACATTGATTTTTAATTGATACCAGCCCCGTGCAAGCAAATGGCCAACATGTCGGGCGGCCGAGATGAAGCAGAAGCGGAAGTGGCCGCAGAAGCAGGCGCAGAAGCACAGGCGAGCTCATCTGCCATCCCAGAAGCAACTGTCACCCACTTCAACTCCATCCCCTGGGTAGCATCGCGGCTCTCAGACCAATCCTTCCGACCGGTCCATCTATCCCGAACGCTCACGCACTCCGGGGCGGGCCACACCCTAATGGCCTCGACATGGAACACGCCCTCGACCATCTCGCATATCTTGTCGACCTTTCGTCCCCCCCAGCCGAGTAGCAGCACCGCCGGCGGCGGCACGAGAGGCGAGATCCGCCGCTTCTACACCTTCGGGGGCGGTCTGAATGCGCACCCAGGTCTACTGCACGGGGGCGTCATTGCCACGGTCCTGGACAGCACGATGGGCAATGTGATCGGGCAGGAGTTGCCCGCGTACGGGGCCACCTTCACGGTCAAGTTGACGGTCGAGTATAAGAAGCCGGTGGGCACGCCGGGGACAGTGATGGCCAGGGCGTGGATCATCGCGGTTGAGGGGCGGAAGGTGTGGGTTGAGGGCGTTGTCGAGGATGGGGAGGGGAATGTTCATGCGAGGGGGGAGGGGTTGTGGTTGAGAGGGAAGGGGAAGGGGAAGCTCTGAGAAGAAGAGGAGATGAGATGAGATGTCTCGATTTTTGTTCTTTTTCTTCGGAACTACGCGCGATAGTGCCTCGTGCCTCCTCGACCACTTCTCTGGAGAGGAGGAGAGACTGACTATCCCGTGTCTACTGTCTGCTGTCTGGTGGCCCTGCCCGACCGTTGTCCTCGCACTCGCACCATCATCCGATTGCTGTACGCGTTGCAAACGCCTACCGGGGACGTCACCCTCAGCTACAGTCTCGAGATCACAGCCTCGTCAAGAATGAACTCCATCCTCCTACCGTCTCCGTCGTCCGTCTATGCCGCCGACCCCAAACACAACCGCATCTTTCCCCCTCTATGGATCGTTGGGAGGCCCCATTCCATCCATGTTGGAGTCTTGCGTCGCCTCCACCTCGTCGATGTGATATGTCGACCGGAGGTTCTGCATGAAGTACTGGAATTGCGGCTCCGTCCACGGCACCCACAGCCCGCACACGTCCAATTCGGTCTTGAACTCCCACGCGTTTGGCTTGATCACCTTGCGGAAGACCCAGTCTCGATGGTCCTCGTACACCTGGTCGCTCTTGACATAGTCCTCTGGGGCGGGCCACGCATAGAGTTCTGCACCAGTCTGGAGGGGAACTTCATCGCCCGTCTCTGGGTCCCGCATCTACAATAATACGTGTCAGGAATGGTCGAGCACTGTATGCAAGAAGATAACTTACAGTGGGGTAATCCTGGTAGTACGGGTCGCCGATATGCACCCAGTCGCCGCAGCAGTCGGCGATGCTAGGCACTCTGGGAGTGTTGATGGGCGTCAGGCACATGCCGTCTCTCTTCTCCTCGCAGAACTCGAGATAGTTAGCCAATGCGGCCAGAGCTCTCCGCGGGCACGTCTGCGACCACTTCGGGGCGTTGGCGTCGACGAGAACCGTCCTAATGGGACACTTGTCGTCGTTGCAGCCGACCACGACGTCTTGGAGGTTGTAATCATCACGCTGGTTGAGGATGGTGGAGCTGGTGCCATTGACCGGCCCGCCGGTCGTCCTGTGCGGCAGGAGGAACGGCACACACAATACGAGCACCGACTTTATATACATGGTGGCTTCTAGGTGGTAGTGGCGGCGGTGGTGGTGGTAGTTGTTGTGGTAGTGACTGGTAGACGATGCGTGTGCGTCAAGTGTGAGAGAACAAGAGCCAAGTCAGTGTGATGGAGAGGAAGAATATTCAGCACAAAGAGTAGTATCACAGCGTCTTTAAATACCTGTCCCAGAGACTTGTAGGTCCTCTGCCTAAATCTCCAAACTCGGGTTGCGGAAACAATATGGGGCTGCAGGTCCTCAGACACATTATGGCGGCGAATGAGGGAATGCTGATGACAACAGAACAAGCTTCAGGCAGAGCAGAACCAAACTTGCCCGGCCTCGCTGTTCTTTGGAACGCACAGCAGTAAGATATGTTGATAGTGCCATGGTAACCTGTCTGAATACGGGGTCAACCTCGCCACCATCATATCAGATCCATGGTTTGAATGGACGACCGGTTGAAGAAAAAGTCTGACAATAGCAAAACACATCGTGTGCTGTGCGCTGTGTTGGGAGAGAGGCGCTGCCTGAGTGGCAGACACCAGATAAATTCTTGTGGAACCGACAACAACCTGCGAGGACTTTGGAAGACAAACAGTGGAAAAGAGGGCAGCGTGGTTCAACCTTTCGAGATAGCCACTCACGCGTTCTTTTGGTCGACCGTAATTTGTACGGTGGACTTGGAGGCAGTAAACCGCAGCGTAAATTGCGACGCGGTCAACGCGTCTGGTGTTCTGTTCACGTCCGTGTCAGTTCACACCCAACGCCAACGCTACATGACCGCGACAAGTCCTTGATTCTTGACGTACGCCAAACGAGAACCTTAGCCGGGACGACACGGGTCAAACATGGCTCCCATGAAGAGTCTCTTGCGGCCATGGCAAAAGGAAGAGATATTCGAGGAGCGGCGGAGGGTTGCATCCGGCTACAACCCGCTCTATTCCTACCGCACTGCTCGAGGCCAGGCGAAAACTTACGTGCAGCAATTTGCCGACATATACTTCTTGCGCCTGGCGAAGCTCAAACCAGTGGTGGAAGACGTCGCTGCAGCCGACTGGGAACAATTTGAAATTGCGGGAGAGAAGGCACAAAGAGTGGACAGAGTGCTCGATGTGCGACAGGGTCAATTGTGCTGGGTCGTCGGCACAATCTACATGGACCTGCCACTGAAGCCCAACATCCTAGATGATGTATCGAAGGAACAGTTGCTTACCTTGCAGACGCTGCAACATACATATGTTTCACCGGACCGAGAAACGCAAGTCATGCTGGAGGACGAATCTGGTCGACTACGTTTAACTGGCGCGATGTTGAAGAACAATCTACTCGTTACGGGCGTTGTTGTCGCGGCTCTTGGGACGGAGAATGCGAACGGCGACTTTGAAGTCTTGGACATACATATTGCGGACTTGCCAAAACAACCAAAGAGGTGGGAACTAGACGAAGAGGAAGACACAAAGATGGATGTAGATCAGCCGGCCAAGAAGATCGCCCTGGTCAGCGGGTTGGACATTTCGGGCACAGACGGCGACGCCCTGAACCTCTCGCTTCTTTCCGAGTTTCTCCTGGGAGAGGCGTTGGACGAGGAGGACCGGCACGCAGCGACCAGAATATCCCGGCTGATTATTGCGGGCAACTCGATCGCCTCAGTGTTAGCGGATGGTTCGTCCTCCGACGACGACGAGAAACCAGTGCACCGCAAATATGGGTACGACGCAGCGTCTTATAACCCGATTCCCACCACTCATCTCGATCAATTTCTGGCTGAACTTCTACCCAGCATTCCCATCACGATTATGGCGGGCGAACAAGACCCCGCCAATGCGAGCTTACCGCAGCAGCCTATCCATCCGGCGATGTTCCCCAATGCTCGGGCTTACTCGTCTGCAAACGTAGCCGATCCCGAGGAAGAAGACCCAGGCTGGCTCGACAGCGTCACCAATCCCTGGGACGGCGATGTCGAGGGGTGGCGTTTCATGGGAAATAGTGGTCAGCCTGTGGACGATATCATCAAGTACATCGACGTCGACGGGCCCGATGGCAAAGGTACAGACGGGCGATTAGAAATCTTGGCCAGCATGCTGAGGTGGCGGTGCGGAGCACCCACCGCGCCGGATACATTGTGGTGCTATCCCTTCCAAGACCGCGATCAGTTCGTCATCGACGAATGTCCGCATGTATTCTTTGTTGGCAATCAGCCCAAGTTTGACACCACCATCATCCATGGCCCTGCCGGCCAACAAGTCCGACTCATCACGCTCCCAAGATTCCACAAGACCGGCGAGCTCGTGTTAGTCGACTCAGAGACCTTGGAAGTCGAGGTGGTGAAATTCGATGTTTACGACCCAGACCACACGAATGGGTCGTGAAAAAGGCTGCTTCAGCCGTGCAGTGCGACTCCGGAATTCCCCGCCCCATGGCACAACTTGATTTTCTGGTCCCTCACAAATATTCCAAAGAATGCAGTGCACAGGCATGTCTGTCTGATAGGATCATGAACTCCAGATGACCTGAGTTCATGATGGATAGATCGGTAACATGCGTATCAACGAACATACCTGTAAGTCCATCCATTTTGATCACTCAACGAAGCAATGGTCTAAACATTCACTGCTCAGGCCTTTCTACGGAAAAAGTGGTCCTCGTACCATATAACGCGCACCATGTGCCTAAATATCACGAATGGATGAAAAATCCCGTAAGTCAGCACCCATTCAACACGACTGAATCGCGGGATTTCGAATGCTGACCGCCCGCTTCCGCCACAGCTCATTCAAGAAGCGACAGCTTCAGAACCTCTTACCCTAGTAGAGGAGCACGCTATGCAACGAAGCTGGCGAAACGATGGCGACAAACTTACCTTCATAATCTGTCGACCGTTCCATCGCCTGCATACTAACGGGGATGATGACCTATCGGACCACGGCACTGTCGCTTCTAGGGGTTATTCCCGCCTTGAAGACGAACTCAACGCCATGGTCGGGGATGTGAATCTCTTCATCTCTACCGTCGAGGAAGAAGAAATGCGCCCCCACAGCATTAGCGAAAATCACACCGACCCGAATGCGGACTCTACCACTACCTCCAGCAATACCTCGGGGGCCGACCCCTCGATCATGACCGGTGAACTCGAACTCATGATCGCCGAATCGGCCTACCGTCGGAAAGGCCTCGGCAGAACCGCCCTGCTGACCTTCCTGGAGTATATTGTCCGCCATGAAAGCCAGATTCTAGAAGAGTACCACGATGAAAGGCGCGCCGTCCCAATGGGAGGGCCGAGTCCCGGACCAGCACAACATGGCACCACCGATGTCGTTGGTGGGAGACGTCACTTCGGCTACTTAATGGTCAAGATCGCCAGCTCCAATCGTGGGAGTATCGCCCTTTTCGAGTCGCTGGGGTTCACCAAGACGAGCGAGCAGGAGAGTTACTTTGGGGAGTTTGAGCTGCGGTTGAACAGGGAGATGCTGGTCGGGGAACAAGGCAGGGAGGTCGCAAAGTCGTATAGAGAGGCATCATACAAGTGCTCTTGTGGGGCGTGCTTGAGCTCGGAGGAGCTTCCGCTGTGATTCATCTTGCTGCGAGGGCATAGAACGCAGACAGACGGGGACAGAGATACATAAAGATAGACCAACGCCCGCGCAACGCAACGCAGCGCATTGCACACACCCACGCCTCACGGAATTCTTGATCATGGATCCGTGATCTTGGATTCGTGAGAATGAGTCTTCATGGCTTCATTGACGATCGTGTCCCATACTGGGGCGCACCGGCCATGTTGGGGATATGCAATGTCTTGTTCATTCCATTTCCACATAGTAGCCCGAATCATCGGCGCACGCACGCACACGATACAAAGCGGTCTGCCTGCTCTGATCCGCACAGCTTGACGCGAGTATTGATACCTTGAGCGACCCATTGTCTCGGACACTATCCGCGCACATCGAGGCTTTCCGCACCAGCATCCACGCACCCGTCTTGCACAGCGCACGCGCACTCTCATATGCATACAGACGCAACAAGAAAAGGGGCCCCTCAAGCCTTCAATCGAGTCGGATCACCCCATGTCATTCATCTGTACCGGATTCCTGTGGCTGGGTTCGAACACATACACACGCACATACACACAATGCCCCACCGGTTCTGAAAACAAAAACACTGCTCGGAGTTCCTCGCCGACCGGTATAATCGGACCAGATCAGATCGAATCAACAGCGCTCAGTTCTTCTTGGGCTTCTTGTTCTTCTTGCCGATTTCTTGGAAATCCATCGCTGCGAGGGGGGGAAAGGGTAAGAAGTCAGCATGGTCTCTCGAGATTGGGAGTAACTCTTGATATCCTTCCCAGGTCCAGACACAGACACAGACACAGACACAGATGCAGAGCCTATCGCTAGTCCGTATCTGCAGCGCAATGCGATGCGGTGTAGGACAGAGGAAGGACAGAGCAGAGCGCAAGCACGAATATAATGGTCTCAGATATGCCCGGCCATTCGGGCGCGCCCGCTCTGCTCTGTCCTGCCCTGTCCCGTCTTGTCCGCCGCTTGAACCGGGTTTTGTCAAGGCCACTAAATCCTGCTCTTTTGGTCGCGCATCTCCAACTCATGCCCGTCTCTCTCGTCGTCCGTCCGCTACCCCGAATCCATTCCCGAACCGAGAAAACATGTATAAAGGATCAACCAGAACTTACTTGGCGGCAAACTCTGCTTGATCTTATCGGCCTTGTCTGAGTCCTTGAGGATGAGCGTGTACAGGAACCGCTTGCCCCGGAGCTTCAACTTGATGTCCTTGCTCTTGGAGGATTTCTTGAGGCGGGCACCTAATGGCAGCAAAAGAGATTAGTAACGTTCCTGAAATCTAGAGCGAAGAGAGCCCATGGGGGTCCGGCACATGATATAGAGGTTGAAATGTGGGTGAGAGGAGACGTGAAACTAGCGCACCTTTGGCATCCTTTCTCCGTGCAATTTCGAGGAATTGCTTGATGTCTGTGACTTCGGAGGGCATCTTGACGGTGGTGTCGAGTGAATTTAAAGAGCTGAGCTGGAGACTGCGATCGGAGGGTGGTGTCTCTCTCTCTATCACAGTTCCCGCAAATGTCGAAAATGCGATTGTGGGCGGTGTTTCTTCGGCTGATCTACTAGCGCCGGCTTCTGGACGGAGATAGTTTTTCCAGGGGGATGATTCTGTTACTTCGTTCCGAGAACAGCCTCATTCTTGCAGGCGTATCAAGATAAATCAGACCAACGGTCAAGGCTATCAAGGGTATCGTGTTTCGTCAATATCTCCAAGTCTACCACCACATTCCGATCTGCGCTCCGATTGTCACCCAATCTATTTCGGGTGACGAGCTTTCCAGTTGCTGGTATATGCCGCCGACACGGTGCTCACGGCCATGAACTTGCACCGAGGCCAAATTGATTCCTGTAGACGCTGAACACTATTTCTTGCTCAGGCCCTTCAACCACTTGGGCATCTTCGACTTGGACTGGCCACTGTCTTCAGAATTGCCAGTGTCCATCTTCCCCACATTAATTTTGACTCCGGGGTCCTTGTTAGCCTCAACGTCGACCATTGTCACGTCTTGTACTTGCAATTCTTGGGCGTGCTTCCTCAGATCCTCCTTCAGAACAGATTTGGTACTACGCGCCTGAACACTGGCTTTCTGCTCGTCCCAGGAGAATGTCAGGAGCACTCGGCCTTTGAGCTGGAGGTCTCTGATTAACTTCTTGCCACTGTCATCCGGAATGATCTCGTTCTTGCCTCTGGTGCCGGGATTTCGAAGCAGGAAGACTTCCGACCGCCACCGGTCTTCCAGGCACTCTCGTACAAAATGATACAGATCTGCTGCATTGTCCGACTGTGTAAAGGGCGTAACAATAGTACTCTGATCTGGGAAGCGGATTTTGACCTCGACATCCTTCACAGCCGCCCATTTGGCCGCCTCCTCTTCAGCTTGAGCGGCCAGCTCGGCTTCGGTTTTCAGGCGAACATTTCTGGAATTCTGCTGGAGCAGTTTTTGATGGATTTGGGCATGTTCAATTGTCGGCGTGTAGTCGGCTTCGTTATGAGATCTGAGGGCTGCTGACGGCGTGGATGCGGTAGGAGGCCGGAATACGGAGATCGGACGACCGGACGCTGATGTGGCTGTTGGTGACTCTGTGGATGAAGTGGCAGATGTTCCTGGCTGGGTTTGAAGAGCCGGCTCCGGAGGACTCTCTTCCGTCCATTCTGGTTGGGTCTTGGGTGCTGCAGGCTGCGGTTCTGTTGTAGGAGCGCTTTGTTGTGGTTGGGATGGTGGAGCCGCTGGCCCCTCGCCCTCGATGGATGTAAAATACTCTTGTATTTGGACCATAGCTTCTTCGAGCGGAGTCTCAGTGGCTCGGAAACTCAGCCTCAACAATGCTGAGCCGGTGTTGAATCCCAATTGCGCCAGCGATTTTTGCAGGTCTGTGAAGGATGCCAGTTCCCGATTCATGATCTGAATTACCGGCTGTTCGTAGTATAATCTGCCCGCACCCGGACTGCCTTGAGAGGTTGATGGGACTCCTCTAGCAGTAAAGTTCCGTGGGTCTGTACCGCCAGCAACTCCAGCCTCAAACTTCCTAAGCAGCTGCCACAGTGTTGTTGAGCTGGAGAATTTGTCTGTGAGTCGGGCATTAGGTACACCTCTTGCTTCCGATTCTGGTAGCTGGAGGGCTATTGAGACAGCCCCGGCAGATTTGGAAAGCTGGACGAGCTCAAGTTTCGCGCCGGATGAGAGACCGGATAGGCGGAGAGGTTTGGAAAGGTCGACTTGCTTGTTATTGTGTCTGGAGGACCCGGTTAGAAACTTGATTATTCGTGCCTCATGGCGAGAAGTGAACGTACTTTAAGCCGTACTGAGCAGCATTGATACCCAGCTTCGCGCAAGCCTCCTCGAGAACCTCACTTAGGTGTTTGCCAGGGGTTGTCTTGATTTGTGTTCTTCGAGCGGTGGCATCGATGACTACGACGTGGGACGCCATGTTGAATGCTCGGGCAGGGCCCTGGTCTGGTGGGGTGAAAGTTGTCTCGCTCCTCTGTAGATTATGTCAGGAGGAAAGCCGACAGATATAAAAGACGAGATCGGTAATATGTTGCCAAGGGGTGCAAGATAAATAGAATAGTCTAGAATCACTTGCTGGGGTGTGTGGTGAGGCCGATCATGTTGATATCAAACGCGGAGAAGCAGGCGGCGAGAAAGCAGCCCACCTGCAGGCAAGCGCATGCCCGCGTCATTGCTCCTTGGTTGCTGTCGGCCTGCGGGATTAGGTAAGATGGCCGCCCATTGGTCCTTGACCAGCCTCAGCCTTGAGCCTCATCCGAACTGCGAACGCGTTTGCTGGCGTGCCTGCGCATCTACTTTCGTGAGAAGTTGTCACTTATCCGCACCGCCTTCTCCCATGCTCCAATAATCGCTTGCTTTCTTACCTCGTCCTCGTCTTGATTGTTCCGTTGTACAATTCCGTCATGGTAAGCTTTCCATCATGACCGCAGGGAGAGAGTGAATGCTAACATCTTCAACAGAGCTCTCCGTTCGACATCAGTATGCTCCTCCATGAACCGAACATGAACTCTCTCTAACGATACTATCAGATGGCGGCGCCTGCGTCGCAATGGTCGGTAAAGATTGTGTGGCCATAGCCTGCGATCTACGTCTCGGCCTACAAGCCCTCACTGTCTCAAACAACTTCCCCAAGATCTTCAATTATGCCCCCTCAGTCTTTCTAGGCCTCACCGGTCTGGCCACCGACGTACAGACTGTTAGCGACACCTTCCGCTACAAAGTCAACATGTACCGGCTACGAGAAGAGCGCAACATCTCGCCACAAACACTCGCCAATCTTGTGAGCAGTAGTTTGTACGAAAGACGATTTGGCCCTTGGTTTGTCTCTCCAGTGCTGGCAGGCATCAATCACACAACCGGGAAGCCCTTCATTTGCGGGTTTGACAGCATTGGCTGCATTGATTTTGCCAAGGACTTCATTGTGGCGGGAACGGCAAGTGATCAGCTGTTCGGAACGTGTGAAGGGTTATGGGAGCCAGACTTGGTGAGGATATCTCTGACTCGCTGCTGAGCGCTCTAGAAGCTAATCGGGTCGTAGGAACCAGAGGATCTCTTTGAAACCATCTCACAAGCACTCCTGAATGCCGTCGACCGAGACGCTCTGTCTGGCTGGGGTGCGCATGTCTACATCATCGAGAAAGACAAGGTGACAAAACGATTACTCAAGGGCAGACAAGACTAAAGGGGCTCTTCTCTGAGAATCTCAACAGAGATTCTGGTCATAGCAAGCATTCGCAGGGGCGTTCTGGTATCTCTGCGCGGGAATACGTTATCTACGGCAGAGGGGGAAATGGGATCGTAAGGGAAATACCAACTTTGCACGGCACGACTTGGATTTCCACAAGATAGACAGGTGATCTGGGCCAAGATCTAGTCCCAGTCCTGAACTCATCCATGAGGCTGCCCACTGCAAGCGCAATCCCTGGCTGAAAGTAGACTGGCCCGAACAAGCCTGTAGAGTGTGGCCGCGAACCAAACCGTCCCGTGAGGGACCTTGTACTCTATGGCCGATGCAAGCGTCGCAGTAAAAAATAATTATGTGGTCCTTGAGAAATTCACTTGAGCAAGTGATTGCAATACCGGTCTTTGGTTGAGATGCTTGGCCGCGTTTCGCGAAATCAGCCCGCGCCTTTTCCACACTTCGTTCGTTTGCTTCGCTCCTGTCTTCTGCTTCCTTCTACCCAGGTCACTCGCCAACAAAAACCGGACCGGAGAAAGAGCCATGGCCATTCTAACCGCGGCTCGAACTCGAACCTTCGTTGAGCAGGGCCTCAAGCACACAACCTGAACACACCTACCGGACCAGGAGTCTCAACATTGGCTCTTTAGCGAAGCCTCACCTCGAGGCTAAATATCCAATTCAGCTGGACCTAAGACTGAACACGGCATATTCGGTGCCTCCTCGGCCACCCAGAGGTCCCAGCACCCGGACTCTATGAATGCTACGATACGCTCGGTAAATGACTGGTTTGTGAGACTTGTCGCACGGCTCGCCAGGCTCAGTTCTTGCAAACCAAATTTACCTTTGGCAAGCCCGTGTCGCATTGCCCTGTTGGATAACATATGCGTTCTGTTGGTGCTCATAATACAAGCCCTTTTCACAGTCCAGCAAGAGGACTTTGAGGTCCCGGGGTTGGCGGCCATTCACACCACGTCTTCCAGTCGTTATGCAGACTTTTGCCCTTCCTGTTGTCCTGATCGTGGTTCTAGAGGTACTTCAGAGCACATCTGATCAGAAGAACAGTATTGTGAACGTCGGCCATGGCTCAGAGAAGTATCCCCGTTATCTTCCAACGCTTACCATGCTGCTCATGACGTTGCTGTTCAGCTCCCTCGGTTTCAACGCCTCCACTTTTGCAAGCTACAGCTCCCTCCATCTCGGTGGCGCATCCAGCAACTCAACAATCCTCTCAACTTTGTTGGTAGACTGCCGCCGATTTCACTCCTCGAGGCAACTCTGAAGCGTCAATACGGTGTCTGCCTCAGCGACTGCCACCCTCGTCGGTTCCATTCTCGCCATTGTTGTCTCGGGTCAATTCTAGAACCTCAACTCGATTGATCAATCGTATGGACACATTCAGCCCTACGTGTACTAATAGCTCGGCAAACGACAACCCCTCAGCCACAGTCCTACGTATAATCGAACACCTCAACTTGAGCTATCCCAAGTTTACCTACTTGGAGATTGCGCTGCCTGCATTCTCTTAGGGGATTTCGGTCGCACTCTCCAAAGTCAGGTTCCGTAGTCAACCACTTACCGCAAGTATACGGCCCAGGCCGTCAAAGCAAACATGATAAATGGTTGCGCTGGCCCGGTAGGGGCTTGCAGTAACGCTATTAGTCCGAAGACTGCAAAGAGAGCAAATGTCAACGATGCCGACGTTGTGCAAGGGGTCGTGGGTGTAGAACCACCAGAACTTTGAGGTTGCTCAAGCTTGACTTCGCCTCACCGGAGTTGGATGTCGCCAGCTTTACTCAACCTCCCTACGAAATTGACACGGGCCGTTGAGTCTTGCATGGCGACATCGCGCGGAAAAGCAGGTTGATGCGCGGTGCCGTTATCGTGAGAACAGAAGCCTGGATATACAGCACATCATCAAATGGAAAGTACACATCCTGTTTATCCAATCTACGCACGACTCCATAGGTGCCCCAGGAACTGTTATTCTCAAGACATGCCCCGCAACAAAGCTTCAGCAGCAACACCAGATCTTTCCCGAAGTCGAAGTAATGCACCCAAGCAAGCCTGCTCACAATGCAGCCAAAACCAATCGTGTCAGCATATGATGTGCAAGAGCCTCCAGCAGCAGCAAAGCCGTTTGGATCGGGTGCCTAACACACATCCACCAAGAGCGTATGCTCCTGCGTCAAGGAGTCAACAATTTCGCCTTCTTGCGTCGTTCTTTGAGCAATTCCTCGCTGAAGAGGTTCTCTTCGACGTCCATTACCCCGACCTTGACCATCTCATCATCAACCAGCTCCTTCAACATGGATTCGAGGAAGGCCTTTTGTTCTCTGATGAAGGCCTTCGTGGCCTTGGTGTCGAACCGGTGGGCACGCCTGCGCTCTCGTATCTCTTTCAGTTGTGCTCGGATACGTTCTTCCAACATCTCGAAGCGATATTCGGCATACTGCGAATAGAGCTCTGTGAGGTCGGATATCGGGCGGACTGTGGTGAGGACAGTGTCATCCTTGATAAAGGCAGACTTGGGACGGAATGAGGTCACCATCGAGATACGCTCCGTTGTGCCAAGTACTCGCATTGCTTGATGTTCGATATACCGGCCCTGAAGGACGACGGCATGACCCTAGGTCTGGTCAATGTACGAGTTTGCAATTGTCAGATGTCGATCTTACCATGGCTGGCCCTCGAACTTTCATGATGCCTCCGGTGCCCGTCCGTAAAGCCGTTTCGCCCCCGATCATGTTGGTGCAGTCACTGAGCATGGTGACACAGACGAAGGGGTAACTGTCTGTATGCCAGTCGACAATGGGCTGTGCATCATCGTCGTCCTCCCAGGGGCAACCAGAGACACCTTCGTCTGCTTCCCGATGAGACTTCTCGGCAAGAGCCTGCTTGACGGTCTCGATCTGTTCCTCGGTGTTGCTGGAGATGTTCATGTGGGCAATCTCTAGGTCCAAGGCCGGTACAAGGTCGACACCGGCAATCTTAGACACAATGGCAAGCACTTCAGGACTGCGCCATACATCATACACGAACGGGGCGTATCTAATTGTCTTTATCAGTGTTGATCAAGGAGCAACCACAGGGATGGACTCACTCGGGAGCAAACCCTCTCAGCTGGCACTTTGCAAGATTGCTAGAATACTTGCAATTCTCCCACACGGGCTTGCTGAGTACCTCCGCTCTCATTGCTTTGATGGCTTCCGTTGTAAAGAGAGGGAAGGGCTCTGAGACGGCAATAGGTGAGACACCCTTATCTGCAAGGCCAATCTCCTCCATGGTCCATATCTTGGTGGGCGATTGGAAGTTGAGATGCTTTGCAGGCTCAAATGCAGGTGCTTTTGGTGTCTTGGGAGCCATATCGTCCAGGAGAGATGCTGGTCGTTTCCTTGTCGCAGGACCAAACGAAGAAGCTGGTTGAGGCATGAGGACGTCTGCCGAAGCCATCGCTGCTGGTATCGATTATATACTGGGATGGAAGTACAACAAGGTAAGCATGTGGTAGCGGTAGCGTGTGCAGGATGCGCAATGGAAACAGAGCAATCGCAGCAATCACTCAGCTCGTTGTTGTCAAGGACAACAATATCATCAAACGGTCGATGCTACTGATCATGTGTGTACAGACAAAGGGAAAGACAATCATATATCACAGAGTCTCTTTAGCCTCAGGCAGCAACCGTCCCTTCCAAGGTAAGGCGGTATGTGGTTTGAGAAGAAGGCTCCGGAAAGGACGAGCCCAACGTCAGAGACTACTGCTGTGTCTGCGAATATCGGTCAGTTGAACCGAAAGGTACTCCCACCATCAGTTGGCTAGCTCAGGAAATCGGCGCTGCCATGTAACTCCACGAGATAGGAATGATGGAATTCCAGGAAATTAAACACCAAGGTGCAGGGGAACAGTTGTCCCCAGCTTCACAATTCGCTCGGAACTCCACGCATTCTTATCAGCTACTCTTATCATCGGTCTGCGGATGGGAATGCTCGATCTAGACGGCTCAACACTTATGGAGCCGTCTCGACCTGTTCGTGAAGCGAACCTTAAGAAAGCTGGGGATACCCGATTCACGCTTGTGGAGACTTTCAGCAGACGAGCAATGCCGGTGTTTGTCATGGATGGAAAATGTTGCTCAGTTTGGCTTAAAATCACTGCCCGTCCCTCGTTGCCCGTTGCCCGCTCCATATTTCTTCGCCGTGTGCGCTCCCCTACGAACGGATCCATTGCTTTCACATGTGCAGGTGCATTTCTGGACCAGCCGATTTGAGGTGCATGCCCCTCTTCTGTGCCTTTTCACTATACCGGCGTGCAGGACGGATCTCTTTGCATCACAGTTGGCACGCTGGCAACTTCTATCACCCAGCACTCCTGGAGTTGAACGGGGCGGTTAGGTGTCGAGATCAGGTACCGCAACCGCTGCAAGGGCCAGAGCTGGAATGATTTTCGTGTCAGTGTGACCCATGGAAGTCCCAAAAGGAGGTTGCTATTATTCAAACGCTCGCGCCCAAGAGCACCAATACACGATAAGGGTCCTGAGCATGCATCATCGCTTCTTGCATTTGTGAAAGATGGACAACCCCGCCGTCAGTGTGGAATGGATCTATTCACCAAACGTGGCATGGTATCGGATATCACAAGCCCTTCCGCCAGTCATGTGCTTCGTCGTTACTTCTCTAAAAGTGACCGCTGGGGCTTGGGATATTGTCGTGGATCACTAGTGATGTCCTTTATCGTAGCTTCAACCTTTAGGCGCGTTGAAGGTTTACAAGTAATTCTGACGCAAGCCTTGATGAGCAAGACGACATCAAAAAGGAAGTGAGGTTTCCCAAGTACCTCGATGACCAAGACAAGTCGAAGGAGCAACAAGAGCACCAAGTATAGAATGCGCTATGGACTACAGGTCCTTGTTCGTGTCAACTTGGGATGTCTTGCTCTACCATTTTCCTCGTTCAAACGCCGAGAGAGTAGTTCACACGCAGGGTATTAGCGTTGACGAGTGACTGGAGCATTGATCCGACGCACTGCATGACCAGTATGCGCACTGCTTGACCTGTCAGCGTGTGCTATAGTAGGAGAGCAAACAACTGATGAAGGTTGAGGGCTGATGGAGGGCAGGGAGGGGCAGCCCTGGGCAGTAAGAATGGATGGAGTTGGAGTCCAAGCTTATCGATAACAGCTCGATCCGCACTTGTCAACGACCTTGAGCACAAAGCAGTTAGCGGGTTAATCCCTGCCTCGCATGATCTGAGGCACCTGCAGCTACATGAACCCATTAACCCAAAGAGTGTTTGTCAAGCAACGACATGGCTACTTCAGCGCCGTCCCAGCAAACACCCGGCTCAGATCCGCAGGCTGATACTTGGGAGAAGTCCAAAGCCACGTTCCAAGCGTACGTCTGTTCCCCCATCCCCATCCGTGCCCGCAGCCGGAATGCTAAGCGGCGTCTTGCCCTGCAGGAAACGCAGCTCAGAATACTACGACCCCTGCCAGGACTTCGCAAATAAGAGTATAAAGTGCATGCACCGGAACAACGGGGATAGAGACATGTGCCAGGATTACTTCAAGTGCGTATAGCCTAGGCACCTGAACAGCCGGCCGGCCCACTGGAGCCGTTGAAGGGCCAAACAAAGCGGATGAAATCGAGCAGCAGGCTGACTGGGTGCTTGCCATACAGAGCCTATCGCGACTGCAAGAAGGAATGGGTACGCAAAGTTCAATGAGACAGCACGCGGCGAAACACTGACAAGATCATCAGACGGCGAGAAGGAAAGCGGAGAAAAAATCATGGTTCTCCTAAGAGATCGAGCCAACCCTCTGCATTCAGTGCTCAGGACTGTACAAAAGCAAGACGATACCCTCTACAGATGCATAGCGTGGAGTCCATGGCAACAAAAGTAAAATCATTGTTAATGTGACACGAGCGTCGCTTCTGGGCTGCGAGGATTGTATAACTAGGGCAGGATGATCAAGACCGAGGCCGCCATCCGGTCAATAAGTTCATGGACCGTTAAATGCGAGGTTGCGACCCAGGCTTTGTGATATCGTGACCTTGCGATTTTGTGGTTCTATTATCGGCACGAGTAAATAAATCATTTTCAGCCTCATCCACAAAATTTCCCCGCATCCTCATTTCTTTCGTCTCACCACTTCCTGACAAGAAGGGCTGATGAGCCCTGAACATGTCCGATCTGAGCGTGAGTGAGCGGAGAATACGCCCAATTCAAGACGCGGTCGCCAGCGAGAACTGGAAGCAAGCGCTTCAACTGTGCGACAAATGGTCCAAGAAGGGAGAACGGTCGGATCGGTTTCTGGTAATCCACCAGCACATCGTGCGTCCGAATCTCAAGCTGACAAAATTAGGCGGTGAAAGCCTCAGTTCTTGTCCAGCAGCTCGATAAAACTCAGCATGACCGAGGACGACAAGAGGTCCTTGATCTCTGCAAGCGAACACCTCCAGTCACAGATCCAGAAGCCATCTATCAGCTCCAAAAGACACTCAAGATCCTCTCCCTCCACGACGAGACCCCCAAGCTATGGGAACGAGCGGTTGCGGTTGGGAAAGACAACAAGGATCTCTACACGAGATGGCTCAATCAAGCAATAGCTGACAACAACTGGCGCAGTGCTCAAAAGGTGTGAAGAGACCAACAGCAACACAAGAGAAGGGGTATTTGGCTGACATGGGGCCATTCGACAGGCCACCATGGGTTTAAGAAACTCATTCCCAAAGGAACGCCAGTATGAGTTCTGGAACATACTCATGTGCTACCTGATACACAAACAAGAGGACATTCCTGAGAACGAACGTATGCTGTTTGGGACGCTCGCATATCGCATGATATCAAAGGCTGCCGAAGCTATACCCAAAGATGAGGTATGTCGGCAGTATCGAAAGAAGCATCAAAGTCTTACTTGGACACAGGAGCAAGCTTCGTCTTCGGCAAAGGCTCTCTCGGACCCTGAGGAGATCGCGTTACTGGTGCAGATCTTCAACTCCACAGGCCATGTCCAGGAGTCTGTGAAGCTCTTACAAAGCGGATCACTGAGTATAAAATCTCGCCTTGGAGCCAAAGATCCCCAACTTGTGCTATCTTTGGTGCTCGGATCCCTCGAAGCGTCAGAGAACTGGGGCGAAGCATTGAAGGTATGCCAGGAGCTGCTTTCGAACTCCGAGTCACAATCAGATAACCGCATTTGGGACCTATGGCTTAAGGCACGATCACATTGCGCAGATCAGGGGTAAGCTCACGATATGGGATGTACAGAATGATGGTGCTGACGTTAACACAGCCTGCAACAACAGTCGGAAGGCATCCTCGACTCTATCTGCAAAATAAGGCCAATTGTCCGCTCAGCGTATCTTGCAAAGTTGCGTCTGCTACAAGGTCAAAGAGACGACGTTGTCGATCAGGATGCTCTGCTGCAGACATGCAGCGAGTACTCTGAGGCATTTTCGGAAAAGGCTTTCTGCTTTGATGACTTGAAGGACTCCTTACGACGACTCGATAAGCAACACTGGGAAGAATTCCTGCACACGGCGGAACAAAAGCAAGGGCACTTAGCACGATTGTTCGCGTTGAAAGTCGTCTATGGCTCGATACCACCGGCCGATTCTGAACCGCCGCATGCTCGAAACCAAGAACTGCTAGCTCTAGCACACAGAGCGCTTAAGCTATACCAACTGTCCATCCCCGAACCACCCTCATGCCCGGAAGCTGCTCTTCTCGCAGCCTTGGCTATCCTGCAACTACGAATCCAGGACCCCCAGCACCAGCGGGTTCTCGTCGCCGTGATTATCCTGGAGATTGCGCGGTCAAAGTTTGAGGACTATTATATCCTAACGGTTCTTCTTGTTCGACTCCAAGGTCATCTGGGTCTACTTTCGCTTGCCATGGAACACTTCACCAAACTCAGTATCAAGAACCTGCAGTGGGAAACAGTTGGTCATCTGATCTTGACCAGGATATCGACCTTGCATCCGGCTTTCAATGGCGGGGCGGACGATCTTGAACCTCTTCTGGCTGCCGAGACTGGGGTCACTGTCCTTGAAAACGCAGATATGGCTCTAGTCCGTGGTATACGTGAAGGCTTGCGGTTCAACAGCTACTCAAACATCTACAACAGCGTCAAAATGCGTTCGGAGATGGAGCAGAGTTTGAACAAGCAAATTTGCGCCATTGAGGAACGCAGGGTGGCCAGGTGGCGCGGACCTGGCTCTGACGACGCTACAATCCTACCACCCACGGATCCTTCGAAGGCACTTGTGGACAAGAGAGATTACAGCTACATGCCGAGCTATTGTGAGGATGACTGGCGGATGCTGGAGTCATGTCACTGCGGCAAGCAGCCAAAAGAGGGCTGGGTCCACGCCATGGTGCTCTGGGACAACGTGACCACCTATCTCAAACAAGACCTGGCCTCGCACACTACCATCGCAGCTGCAGCGTACAAGAACGTCAAGCGGCTTCACGAACATTTTTCTGCCGGCAAATTCGTTCCCACAGAGCTTGAGAAGGAGATGACCGGCGTAGAATTGTCGACACTTGACGCCGCCACGAAGATCGCCCAGGCCGTCATCCTTCTCACCGAAGGCCAGACAACCGGCCCCTCTGGTCGGCCCGGCGGCTCGCAGTCCTTGCCAGCTATTGTTGCGCATATCAAGTCCTCGTTGACATCTGACCTGGAGAACCGACGTAAGAATGAGACCAGCGACAAGGACGCATCTACTCCCGCTCGTCTCAAAATTGCAGGCAGTTACATCCCATGGTGGAGCGACTTACATCGCAGCTTCTCCGAACTGGAGAAATTGCAGACCATTTCGCACTTCCTGACGTGGATGTCGAGGAAGTTGCAGAAGGGTGGCAAGAACGCGAAGGCCGTCTTCGGGACCGTGGGCAAGGAATCCGTCCCAGAACTCCAGCGCCTCGTAGCCGAGCTTGAAGCGCAGATCCACGCCGACGCGCGCTGGATCAAGTCCCAGATCAACGAGCCCGGCGTTCTGGGCAAGCTCGTCGATCTCGGCATGGGGCGGCAGGCGATCCCAGACGACGCCAACGCCGACGCCGACGATGGAAAAGGTGCTTGGATGTGGGACGAGCTCGGCACCGGACAGGAGTGGGAACAGTTGATGGAGAGTCTCTGTGATGAAGCTACCATGGAGACCATCTGCGGGAGATACAGAGAGAGCTGGGACGATGCCCTGGATGGGATTCTGGTGACCAAAGTCCGGGTTGTGAAGTGAAGCGAAGCGAAGGGAGGTGGAAAATCCCATACGAGAAGCTCCGAAGGCTTCAGTCACCGGAAATAGGATGGCAAGGAATGGAATGGACCGGGTAGGTGTTGATATTTCAAATACAGTACATTCACGGACTCGCAGAGAGTGCACACATTGACTTGTATTGAGCGTGTTGAGTGTGTCGAGCGTGTCGAGCTGGGTACATCAGTAGGTCATGCTTTCTTTACACAGGACAGCAAAGCATTCCTCAATTAAAGGGACAGATACGGAGGACCGGGGCTGTAAAGGATTGGATGCACCATACTCCGTACAGAATACTCGATATATATCCCATCATTGTCCAAAACTCCTCCTTCTCCAAGGCCTCCGAAATATACACCTCCACAAATGTTACCACAAGTTAGATTCATGCACATCGAAATCATAAATCCCCTGCCCCTGCTGCCCTACCCCTGAATACTCGCGTTCCTCGCCTTCGCGGCCTCCAGGGCGCGTTTGATCCGCTCTTCATGGCTCTCTTCTCCCCCTACCGTGGCCAGAATGTCCCTGACGAGCTTGATCGCTTCTTGTGGTCCCTTGGTCACGGACGCGGTCCTCACGTTCATCTCCCCGATCAGTTTGCTGTCTTCTTTCGCTTTTTCTTCCTCGAGTTTGGCGTACACGGCAGGGTCGGCGTTGGCGACTCTGGCCTCCGCGACCGAGACGTCGTAGTCGGCGTCGTTGAGGAGGATGTCGCCTTCGTTGGAGAGGGCGAGGAGGCGGCGGGAGTCGCTTGTGACCGAGTCGAGGGTGGATTGGGCGAGGGAGAGGGTATCCCTGGCGCCGTTGGCCGTGCTCAGCATATCTTTGTTGGTTGAGGCGTCGGAGGAGCCCAGGAGTGCGTCTGTCGCTTTCTTCAGCTCTTGAAGTTTGGAGAGGACTTCGTCGGTGAAGACCTGATTGTCGCCTAGGCCGCGCACGGTGGCACGGTCGAAGCTATCCATCAGCTTGTTGGCGCGATCGTCTTTGCCGCGGGCTTCGTGCAGGACAGCCATCTTTTCCGCCACGGCAAATTCCTTCTCAAGTTGTTTCACGCCTTGCACGTCCCCGTTGGTGTAAAGGATGGTCAATTCAAGATGTTTCCTTCTCCGCTCCCTTTCGACATGTGCTTCGGCGAGTTTTCGGTGCCGGATTTCGATCTTGTTGAAAAGTGTCAACACGCAGGACATGATTTCGGTCATTCTTATCGGTTTCTTGTCGCCATTCGGAACCTTGAAACAGCTACTTACGGCCACGCTCTCGAGGTCCAGGATGTCGATAGCCATTGTGTAAGCGGTCATCAATTCGGCAATCTCCTTCTGTAATCTCTCCGTGACTATTACGAAGACCTGGCTGGTGAAGCTTTCCAGCTCGGCTTGGTCTTCGTGGTACTTTTTCTCTGCCTCCGAGAGCTTGAACTCGGCTTCGAGCTCGCCAATGTCGGCATAACCGATCTCATTGTCATTGAACAAGGCATCGATGCGGGCTTCCGACTCTCCTTGGCGCTGTTGTCGCTCGGCTTCCTGTTCTTTGCGGACCAGCCGATTGGTGCGGTCCCATTCCACCACAGCATCATGAATGAATGAGAATTGATCATTGATGGAGTCGATTTTGGACCGGACCACCCTGAGCTTCGGGTTGCTGCCGCTCGAATCGATAGGAGTGGGAAGATCATCAAAAGCCGGCAGGAGGGAGCGTAAGGCCGTCACGGCTTCTTTGACAACGTCTGCTGGTTGCTGTGATTTGAATGCCGGTGCCGCCGGGGTGCCCACTCTCATAAACGGCGGCGGTTCCGGTTTAGCTGCAGCAGTCGCCTTATTGTTAATGGCCCCTGGAGTCATGCTACGTGGTAGTGGCGGTGGTGCAGATCCAGGTGGCCTCTGTCTTACAGCCATACTCTGCTTCCTGATCAAGCCGATGAATGCCTCGTCATGTTCCTTTCTACCGCTGCTCGAGGTGGGTCTCACTGGAGCAAGCAACGCAGCATCCTGAGCAAGCAGACGACCCGACCCGGCCTGTGAATTACGTAGTGAGGAATATGCCTGGTCTGCCGGTCGCAGCGAAGAAGTCTTGGTCTTCTCTTCTTGCACACCTGCACTATAACGAAAAGGAGTATATGCAGGTCGCGGAGGTTCAAATTTGATGGGGACAACAGGCTTCTGGCTATTTTGGTTCGGCCGTGGTGAACTCAGAGCTACAGGCGGTTCGGCAGCAACAATCATTGGCGCATTGATGCTTGGTGAGGTCGGCTGAGCAGTCACGTAGTCTTCAATGACCATAGGAGCATCATTGCTGGGCGATAAGGCGTTCTGGGCTTCTTGACGGAAATGATCCTGGACCATCGTGCCGACCGCTGGCCTTGACGGTGACGTCGTTGCGGCTTTGGCCGTGATCGGTCGACCGCCCGGACTATAAGCTTCATCGTCACCGCCGCCTGTGACTTTGGTCATCAGGGGCCGACCGCCGGGGCTATATGTCTCTTCGCGGCCTGGAGCTGCGACCATTACATAGCCATCGTCCTTCGACTTGGGGCGATCCTCGACAGATGGTCTACCCGCTGCCTGAGGAGCGTAGGAAGCGACGGCCGATGCAAACTTGGAGGCGTTCAGTTTTGGCGGTTCTTTCGGGCCAACATTCGGCTGTGCGGTAGCCCCCAGGATGGTGGCTGACGGCTGCGTCGGTGGTGATTGAGGTAGAACGGGCGTCGGAACCGGCTCAGATGTCTTTGCAATAGGTTCATTGAGCTGGCCAACAACATCTGGTTTCGTGGCAGCGGGAGGCAAGGCTGACTCGGGCAGCACAGCCTGTATGTCGGCCAGGTTGGCGGCCTTCCTGACCTCCCTGGCCTCTTCTTTCCTCAGCTCAACCCCGTAAAGCAAGCTTCGAAGCCTGAGCTCCTTGGTCACGAAACTCTGAAAAATATCAAATTTCTCATCGTCGGTCTTGGCTGCTGCCTCCCTTCTTAGCATGACGGCGTACCTCTTCAACGACGCCTTGAACTCGGGCTCCAGGTCGGCGTAGGGGTCAACTACTTTTACACTGGTTGGAGAATGCCCTGGTTCTGGGTTTGGACCCGCCGGAGCTGACGTACGCGATTCTGGCCGTGGAGTAGACTCTGGGACAGGGTGTGGCTTCAGCGGAACGTTCCAGGCTTGGATGACCGTGTCAATGTTACCCGCACTATTGAGGCTGTCTGACCGGGCGGAGACGATTGTGGGATGTTGACCTGCAGAGGACGGTCTCGCATCCGCGACCGACTGCTGTTGGGGTGGTTCATAGCTGGGCGCTGGTGGTGGAATCTGTGACTCTTTCCGAGGCGTTACTGGGCTTGGAGCACCGATTTCAACAGGATAATTCGGTCGAGCAGGCTCCGGCTTTGGGGTCTGTTGTACCGCAGCCGGAGTGGCATGGCTAGGAGGTGGTGAAATGGGGGCCTGCGGCTGATAGAGAAGGTTCGGTGGTGGACTCGTAGGCGTCTGGTCTGGAGGCGGCGCATTAGGATCGTAGTGCTCCCAATCCGAGGGACCTCCGAAACCTAGTGCCTGAGTATTGGCAGGTTTGTCATGTGGTTGTTGTTGAGGAGGAGCATTGTAATTGTTCTGAGCATGGCCCGGTGTCTGTTGCCCCTGCGACCCTCCCCAAAAGCCGCTCGGAGGCTCTATCGGCGACACCAATGGCCCGTCGACCGTTCCGGACAAATGTTGCGGAGGCTGTGCCGTCTGATAATACGTCGGCCCTGTGGGCTGTGGAGGTTGTGTATTCCATGAGTTCTGCTGCGGAGGAGGATCGTAGTGATGTGATGTAGGTCGGTGAGAGTATTCCTGCTGAGGTGTGCTTGTTCGACCATAATGGGCCGCTTGCGCGTGAGCTTGGTATTCGGCGGGACGAGGAGGTGGAGGAGGCGGCACTGCGTTGCCTGTGTGATAAGGGTCATTCCATCCCGTGTATGTTTGAGAGTGGTCCTGCTGGTGAGGCTGAGGACTGAGCCTGCCTGTCGCCGACGTAGGGCGAGGTGGTAGGGCAGGCTTCGTCTCTTGATCTTGACCCTGACCTGGACCTGGACCTGGAGCCGCCAATCCCTGATTATATTTTACTCCCCAATGCGAGACGTCGAACTGTGGCTGCGGAGGGTACTGAGGTTGAGGAAGCGGTGGAGGTGGTGGAAGAGGCGGTCCAAACGCATTCGAAGGAGGATTACTGTGGTAGGCAGGAGAGACTGGACTCTGCGGTCCCTGCCCTGGAATCCTAGGGTCTCCCCATCCACGTCGCGGAGGTGCTTGCCACGGTGGCTGGGGCGGACCTGGTGTTTGCTGAGGATATCCGTACGGCGGCTGATTGTACGGATTCATCGCCTCGACTCACGCTGACGTCCAAGGTCCCACGCATCAGACAGCTCGTTCCTTTTTGTTTGTCGCAATGATAATCGTGGGAACAAGACACATTACGGAGTGCGCGTGCACGAGCTGAAGAGAAGCTGGGCGATGGTCTGTATTTGGGGGCTGCGAAGGCTGAAGCCGAGCCTTGGGAACCGAGTCTCTAATTAATCGGGTACCGAGTACAGCAACTTCGGTTCAGATTCTCCAGTTTTGTTCGAGACAATGCTACTTATTCTGCAGAAGTTCGTATTTTGATTTTACCCGCTCAGATCAATAACCACTCTTCCCTGTAGTTGACCCTTGTCCATCTTTTCAAATGTCTCGGTCAGTTTACTCATCGGTTCCACGGTGAAGTGCGTCTTGACGATACCCCTATGCGGCAGCGTAAGCAAAGCGTTTGGGACGGGCAGCGTCCAGATTGAGACTCACCTTCTTGCAAATTCCAACGTTTCAATGGCCTCTTTTCGGTTGCCCACAGCGCTGCCAACAATCTTCAGCTCCGAGGCAAGCATCGTTGCTGGGTTGGCTGTAGCAATGGGCACCAGCGGCCCTTCAGGGACGCCCACGCAGACCAAACAACCTCGGAATTTGAGGAAGGACAACCCTTGAGCGTAAGCGGTGTTGTTGGCAGTGCAAACCACGACACCCGAGGCACCGCCTCCTGTGATGCCCTTGACGTCTTCCACCAGCTTCTTGGTTCCCTCATCGTCACGGCTGTATTTGGAGAGATCGAGGAATGCTTCCGCACCACACTCCTTGACCAGTTTCTCTTTCCCGCCCATATCAACTCCCACCATGCGGAAGCCCATGCCTCGAGAGCCAATTTGAAGGGCGAGGTGACCAAGCCCGCCGCCCCCTCCCGGAATAACCACCCAGTCTCCCGGACGAACTCCCTCGTCGATCAGCTTCTTCAGCGCTGCGTAGACCGTGACTCCGCCACAGAGCAGGGGCGCTGCCAAGTCGCTGGGGACACCGTCCGGGATGGGAGTAGCATAGTGGGCTGGGGCAATGGCGTATTGCTGGAAGGTCCCAGGGTAATAGTATCTGGTAAGTCAGTCGAAACGGTTCGTCCCCGGGCTATGAAGCTACATACCCCGAGATCTTTGCCGCTGTGCAGGATGCATCAGCTCCCGCTAGGCAAGGTGTGCAGTTTCCACACGCATAGGCTAGCCACTTGATGCCGACTCGATCGCCGACTTTGAGGCCAGAGGATTCAGCGCCGGTGCCCAAGGCAGCAATGGTGCCGACGCCTTCATGGCCGCCGACTTGGCCTTTTTGTGTGGGAGCAGGAAGCCATGCCCACGCATTGCACATAACTCCCATATCCTGTCCGAGGGAACCCGCACCGTGAGTACCGCTGTCGTGTCTCGAGAAAGGTCTTCGAAGCACTTACCGAATGGCAGACTGAGGCATATTAGTGCTCCTTCCTTCTCCCATGGAAAGGCCGCAGCGGAGTGACAGCTTACCTCCAGAGTGAGTCAAGTTCACCAACAGCTCTCCAGTCCCCGGCTTAGGTGTCTCGACCTCCTCGATCTTCGTCGAGATGCTGCCAGGGTTATCGTACACCAAGGCCTTGTGCCTGGAAGGAATCTGGACTGTAGCCATGTCGAGAGCACACAGAAGTGAATTTCTTTCACGATGAAATGAGAGGGATATGATCACACAGCGTTCCGTGCGAAGGATAATCAGCAGAAGTGGACGGAGGGCAACCGCGGAGCCGCGGTAGAGGCACAATATAAAGAACTCGAGTGAACGCGTCTGGTGAAGAGGGGTAACGACATGCGCCCGCGGCCGTGTCGTCTTATGGGCACAATGACAGAGTCAGGCAGGTGCATACGGAGCTGTGGCGGGGCAACACACAAACCCGCAGGACGTTGATCGGATGCCAATTGTATCATCTTCGAGCATGTCGAGTCAGTGGAGATGACCTGGACCAGGTTGTATCTTGCGACGGCAAGGCACAAACTCCGCAAACTAAAGGACGAGAACCTCGGAGTCGTGTGGGGGGGTTCCGAGATGGGTCAGCATCTTATTACCCCGCGATGTGACGACGACATGGCAGCTTGAGTCGGTCTTTCACCGGGAGCATGCTACGCCGAATTGAATTCGGTCTCGATGATTGCTGTTACGTGGCAAGGATATATCAGAAGCAACAGCGATCTCGTCAGGGGTGAAGCCGATTGTACCTTTCGCAAATTACGTGTGTGAGCTGAATAGACTAACTATAGACAAGAGCCCGAACCACCCACACTCAATCTTCAACAAGTGCTATACCACCAACGCCACTGGAATTAAGTCGAAGGAAACACCATTGCTGATCCCTGAGGCTGACCATCAGGCATACAAGGCCGCCGCTCCATGGCGCCGCCAAAAGTCTGCCGCCCATGTCCCCAGTCTCTTTGGATGTCTTCAGTGGCGACGTCCGAAATTCAACGAGGCCTCGCTGCCAGGTGGCTGGCCTGTGGTGCATTTGTGTATCCCATGCCCCATTATTCCAGCATTAGAGCCTGAAACTGAGTCAGGTAGCCGGGTGGAGCATCGTTCTCAACCAGGAGTCCGTTGATTTCGCGCATTGTTGTTTGCGCCTCATCGGTCCCGAGGCTCCTGGGCCATTTCTCTTGGACCGTGTCCAGGGCATCAAGGACGAAAGGCGTGGTGGCATTCCCGATTAGTGCTTGGTATAGAGTCGGGACGGTTTCTGCACCTGCACCCGCACTTGTACCCTCCAGGCGTCCGCTGCGTCTGACAAAGGGGACATCGGCGTATCTGCCACAGACCTCTTTCAACGTCTCGAGCAGGATTTTCGCGGCATTGTAGTGACTTCCGGTCCGGGTATTGATGTCAGCCTCCACTTCATCTATAATCGTCCCGATCTCATGGCATATTTCGAGCACCCGCCCACGGGCCTGGTTGGCCGATCCGGGAGGAATGGAAAACAATGCATCGTAGGCGTCGAACTGTTCTTCCAAACGCCTTTCCACCTTCTGCTCAAATGTCAGAGCTCGAATGGCAGGCCCATGCATTCTGGTGAGCAAGGTCCATCCACCCTGGTCGTGACAACACCATTGCATCAGACTCGCTTTCAGGTCATCGTGGATTGTCCATTCACTGCTGCGTCTACCACCCTGTTCGGCAGTGATCCTCTGTAACGCGTCGTCCGAGAACAGCTCGGAAGGAAGGTGTCGAGGCTCAAACGATGCAATGATGTCTCTAATGATAATCTTCCTCTCCTCCAGCGTTGTCCTGTCAAATCGCATATCCTCCGCAACACTGGGAGCAGGGTTATCGTCAGGCAAACAAAGGTTTGAGAACTGTCGGGTAGGTGTAGACATCGTTGGAAAATGTCGCCTGAAGGCTGGAGAATTCGACTCTTTAATAGTAAATCGAGCCCAGATCCATGATGTTGGCAGCAGACCAACCTGTGAAGTAAATAGGCCATGGAGTGGACGGGGTCCAGAAGTCGTTAGTAACCTTCAAACCATTGACCTGCTGATAAGGTAGGAGCACTGCCATCTCTGTGCGGTCACGAATGACATCGAGAAATGTCGACACCCGAGCAGGAGCAGTTCGAGGTTCCCCGATGGATCAGGGCAACCGTTTCCGGTCGGTCCACCCTTCCACTTGTCCACTTCCCGTCCTCCAAGCCACGAAGGGGAGGCTCAAGACTGCTTTAGCGTCCTCGCAGCCTCTTGCTGGCCGAGGTTTATCGATTGAATTATGCATGCAAAGGTATTTCCCCGTAGTTGAAGGTAACCAACATGGGGTCAATGGAAGCGAGTGGGCTGCCGTAGAAGCGGTGTTGTTTGATTGACACTACCATTTCCTCAGTCAAGGCGTCACAGGTTGTATGGCCGACCCGTCAGATATGCGGCACAGGTGTACCGGGAGCCGCGATAACGGCGCTTGTGCTGTGTTGATTCCAACAGTACCGTTGTACTGGCATTGTTCACGTCCTCTATTGCGATGGCTCTTTCAAGTCAGACGTGCCCCTTGACCATGCAGACGGGTGTTGGCAGGTCGGAGTGGTCACGTGACAGACCCCCGTCCGGCGGCTTCTGTTGCCCATCGATTGGATGCCGACTGGTGAACCAGCAGGTCACTGAGATCATTAGTGCATCGGTACTCGCTCAAAGCAGTTGTTGACGACCCCAAGCGTGGTGAGAAAGGCAGGTCATGTTGTGGTTGCAGGCAAATTTATCGGCCAGGGCGTCGATTCTCGAGGCGAACGGCCGCTCGAACGGCTGAGTGACCACTCATGAAGCCGTCCTTCGAGATGTCGGGCATCGTGGCCACACCAAGGCAGACTTCAGGCGAAGAGCGAGGGGACAGGGTGCAGTTACTTTGCCAAGGCTGTAAAATCCTCTGTGGGAGGGGGTGCATGGTTCTGTTTCTTGATTGCTGACTTTGATAGATGTGATCGAACAATATCAAGTTGCATTGTATCCCGTTCAGGAGGATTTGACACCTTCCTCCCACCAGAATACCACCTCACTGACGTTCCTCGAGCGATTTGTAGCGTGAAAGAGTTGCGATTGCGAAGAACCCCTGTACATTATGTTCTGTGGTTAGTGCATCTGGAAAAGCAGCCGCAAAGTTCTCCTCCACTTAACTCCCGGTCGGTGCCGCACTGCTCGAAGGTGGTCGTACCGCAATCCGGATGCGAAGCTAGAGATTTCTTCGTGATCCACTCCTCCACCCTGTCATTCAAGCCTCTACCTTCAGTCCTAGCAGAGAAATATTGAGACTTCTTCTTTCTGCCTAGCGTATGACGGTCGAGCAACCTCACGCCATGCGGCTGCTCTGAGATCACTTGAATCTCTGTCTATGGCTTGCATCAGTACTAGGTCAAGTTGTTAGCTATTGGTCGCTAGATCCTCTGGATATTGCGCTGCGTTCCGGCCCTTTGATTCCGCTGCGGCTAGGCAACATTGTATCCGGGACGAAGCAGAGCTCTCGCTTGCCTTTGGAGAGGCTACCTCCTAAAGACGTGTGCCGCCGCTGGTCCAGGCGTGTCCAGAACAGTTGACTGCTGTCACACTGAGTCTGCACCAAAGATCTTCTTAGGCAGCTCCGCCTTGTCTTGTATTGCTGATGTAACGACCGAATGGGCAGGCCATGATGTGGGAGAAGTGCAAGCTGTGAAAGGAAGGCCTAGATCACATCAGTGAATGTCAAGGGGGGGCCTTCCGGGCTAGGGGTGAGCAAGCATTCGCATTGTGCCTTTCATGTGCGTGAACAAAGCAGTATCACGAGCCACTTCCTCAAATCGTTGAAGGAATCTCTGCCCGCAAGCTTGCGAACCTAACGGCAGAATGATCCGTGGTCTCTCTGCCATTCTGTTCTGCCAAACAGCTTGACAAATGGTAAGGCCGCCGTAACGTTGCTGGAGAGGCACCCTACGGCACATGAATAGAGCTTGCCAACAGACCTTGGGTAATTGTTGGACCACTCCAGGCTTATTTGAATACAACAGCCCAGCCCCTCCTCCACTCCCGGTTCTTTCCCAGATGGAACTCTGTTCTGATGAGTACTCGACTTGTGCTACTCAAGGCACGTCCTGAGGCCGGTAGACATGAGAGCTGCTTCGTCTTAATGCTTGCATGAATGGAGCCGCTACGCCGATCGTGATGCCAAGCCCACAGCGCGACTTCAGGGACATTCGTGGCTACCGAAGGAATCTAATGACGTGAGGAGATTTGACTGTGGATGGACGACTGCTAGGACACCAGGTGAGATAGATCGCTGAGATGTGATAGTTGGCAGAAGCCTTGCCCGCCGTGCCTCTCCGCGATCAATTGGTAAAGGATCTTCGCCACCGTGAAGGTGTCGACGAAACAAACTTTCAAAACAGCCACGACCCGTGTCCATGTGCACAGTTATGTCATGGCATCAGCAGCAGGAATAGGCGATTTTCAAAGCGACGTGTTCGCGATAGGCGCCGATCCACACGAGCGATGTGTACTCGTAGTGTGGGATGGAGCAAGACTTGTTACAAGGTGTTTGTTCCCAGCTTTCAAGGCAGCGGATGAAGTGGAAAGCACGAAAAGCGGTGGATTGCTAGAGGCACTTCGGCAGCAGCCCGAACGGGGGCGCCAATCAGATGGCGAGGGATGCCCCTAAAAGACAAGCTATGACGCCTGACGAGAAAGCTAGTGCCTGCCAGCCACAGCGATTCTCTGAAGGATGAACTCTCACCAGGTTCACTTGACAGCGGGACTTGATAGTCTTAAGGTCGCCCAGCCTCCTCGATGCTGTTATCATTCATCCTCGGTCTTACCGGTTGGTCCTCTGCATATATCCTTTTTGAACCTGGAAACCTCTTCCAGTGGCCTTAATACCGCTTCGTCCATCCATTCATTCTGCAACCCCGCACGCATTGGGTTCTGGTGACCACCACCTGAGGCAGTAACAGTCTGCGGTTGAAGCGATACCATTCTTACCAGCTCTCTCTGGCTCTGGTCACCTCAAAGTAACTCAAGATGCTCGGAGGTCTGCTTTTCTCCTTCTGGAGGATCGTGGAGATCGTGACGTTGATTCCCATCATTGGGATGCTGGTACGTTATCTCGCTCGCCCTCGGTTGATCCTGAGCCTCTTCTGACTCGCGATGCAGGCATGGTTCGTCGATGGTTTCAATGACAACAACCAGCTCACTCCGTCCTTCATCCTCGTGCTCTTCATCGTCTCCGTTCTCGCCTGCGCATGGGCAGTTGTAACCCTCCTCCGCCTCGGCTCGACGCGCCGCTCCGCCCTCTTTGTCTCGTTCATCGACCTCTGTTTCGTTGGCGCATTCATCGCGGCTGACTACGAGCTTCGAGGAATCAGCGACGCCGATTGTGGCAACTTCTCCACCGGTTCTATCTATGTCAATCTTGGGCCATTTGGGTACTACGGCAGAAGCAGCGGTTCGTCATGGGCACTACACCTCAACAAAAACTGCACCATGCTTAAAGCATCATGGGCCTTGGGAATACTGAACACCATCTTGTTCTTCTTCACCTTTGTGTTGGCCATCTTCTTGCACCGCCACGAGAGGGTTGTCGTCACCAAGGAGGTCAGACGGTCAAGACACAGTAGCCGCAGAGGCCACTCGCGATCTGGATCAAGGAGAAGCAGCAGCCGCCGCCGATACTACGTCTAGGCGAGGGGTGGGGGGGTTGATATATCACCGCTCTGCAAATTCGAATACGGGAGGGGCTCGGGACGAGGTGGATGATTTGAGGAACTGAACATAACGAATTTCCTTGTGTCATCATTATTGAGGCCAAGTCTGTTCGAAATTTGGATCATGTCAATATATCAGGGATAAAGCGATGCACATTCCGAGACGTGTTGGAATATTTGGAAATGAGTTACGACGCCGCACGATCTATACCTCGAATACTCGAGTAGTTCGAAACCAAAAATTCAAAATATCACAAATCTGCTGACCCACGAAGAGGCTCTTTTCTCACGATGCGCAAACACGTACAAATCGCAGCACATTCCTTCCTTCCTGGTGCTACCAAGCTATAAGACCTGATTATGCATGTGCTCGTTCTTTGCGCAGTTTTGCGAGAAGGATGATATCTCGACATGTCACTGTAGAGTAATACAGAGAAATTGCGAGCTATGCCGGTCGTCAGGCTCATCAGTTGGCTGTTCAGGCTCCGTACCGAGCAAAGAACCGAGTATGTATGTTGTGTCTCTCATTCCGCGATTTCCGGCATGGCCATATCGCGATCCTCATTTCCATCGTGATGACCGTGGTGGGCGAATTCCAAGCAACCACTGGCCGAGTTACACCTTGCTTCCCTTCTCCGGGACCTGCTCGACGATCTCGGCGTGTCCGACCTCGATGCTCTTGGGGTCGATCGTGACGGGATCCATGTCCTCGTGGTGGACGACTTTCTCTACAGCGACGACGGCCTTGTCGGCGAGCGCTTTGTCCTCGAACACTAGGGGGCGGGCAGGTTGATTAGCAATGTGGGACACAAAGAGTAGCGATTGGTTGATCGGCTAACCTCAGGGGGGAGGGGGGAGATACTCACAGAAAGCCAACTCCTCCAAAGTGCGGCCGGCGGTCTCGGGGAAGAAGAACCACACAAAGCAGATCTCAAACGCCAGCCAGCAGCAGTACGTGATCAGCCACTTCCACGAGATATTCTTCAGGCCGATGGGGTTGACGAACGTGGTGAAGAAGCCGGCGCAGCGGCCGAAGAGCTGGAAGATGGCGATGCCCCGTGATCGCTCGGCGAAAGGCCACAGCTCCACCAGGTACGTGTACGTCAGGGCGTTGTAGCCGATGTTGTAGCACGGGGCGTACAGGAAGATGAACGCGATGGTGGCGGACCCGGCGGCAGCGTTGGTGCGATTCTCCGCCGTGGCCTGAAGAGACTGCTGCATGGTGATGGTCCAGCAGATGTAGACGACGAGCAGCGAGCACGTGCACGCGAGGTACATGGTGCGCCGCTTGAAGCGCGTGACCAGCATGGCGGCGACGAAGGCGCAAACGAGCGACCAGCACGAATTGCCCAGGTTGATCTTCTGCTTGAAGATGCTCTCGGTGTGGCCGATCATGGCGAGCAGGTCGCCCAGGTAGTACGAGATCAGCGTGTTGCCGGACCATTGGGTAAAGAGGCCGAGGAAGGAGGAGAGGAAGACGCGGCGCCGCATGCCCGCCGTTGAGAAGACGGACAGCCAGGACTTCTTCGACGCCTCGAGCTCAAGCCGGATGGTGGTTTGCATTTGGGCCATTTCGGCGCGCACGAACTCCGAGTCCCGGTCGCCTTCGGCGTGGTACTTCACCAGGATGTCGTAGGCATCTTCGCTGCGATCCTTGGTCACAAGCCAGCGCGGGCTTTCGGGGATGAAGTAAACGAAGACGATCTGCAGTAGCGAGGGCGCCATTTGGAGAAGCGATGGGATCCGCCACCCCCAGTTGCTGGCGATGTTGTTCGTGCCGAAGGTGATGCCCGCGGCAGTGATTTGGCCGATGAAGTAGGAGACGTTGAAGAGCGAGGTCAGCACAGGGCGCTCCTTGGGGTAGCCCAGTTCGCCGATCAACGCAGACCCGGAGACGATGCACGTCGGTATGCCGAAGCCTAGGATGATTCGTGCAGCGATGTACATGCCGACTGGATTCACGATTTGAGATTAGCCAGCTGGCTCCTTCCGGGAGAGGCTGGAGTTGCTTGGTAAATACACACCGTTACGGGCGAAGCCTTGAATGAGAGCTCCGACAATCATGACACACGACCCTCCAAAGATTGATCCTCTTCTCCCCAACTTGTCATTGACGATGGGGATGAAGGGCAACGACAGAATGGCTCCAAGCGAGTATGCCGCAGCGATAATGCCTTTGAGTGAGCCTTGAGGGTCGCCAAAGTCTAGGATGCAAATTAGCGGGTCGTTCGTCGCATTGTCCTTTTGCGAGCTACGCACAGTCGATCCATGACGGCACAATCTGAAGGGCGTTGATCAATTGAGAATCAAACCCAGAGGTCAACTCGATACCCATGCAAGTTGGAAAGAGCATGAAGTAGAGGTATCGAAGGTTAGGTTTCTGATACCATGGCACTTTGTCCTCTGCGGCAATTCGAGTGAGAATGGGATCGGAGGCGCCGATCTCATGAGTGGCTTTCTTGAACAGCTTCGTAGTGGTCGCCATTTTGTCGAAGCTGGTACTATCAATGTAGCTGTCTGAAAGAATTGAGAACTCCTCTTAGCGAACGATCGGGGGTATGATGGTTCTTATGGGCGTTGTCTGATAGAGCGTGCCCGAGGAACAGCCGCCACAACAACATGGCGGAGGCGAATTCGCCCTCGCTTGTCGAGAACTGACATATCACCCGCGGCATGGCATTCGAAGAAGCACGAATTTGATGAACCCTTGGTGGAGCTTGCCCGGTGGAGAGGAAGAATCTGGGGTTAGTTGCGGAGGCGTCAGAGGCGCCGGTGTCGATCGTCGACCATGTCCAATGATTTCGGTTACACTCACAAGCGACAGCCTCGTAAAGCACCTCCGGCAGAAGGTCGACTGTCAGCCGATGGAATCTTGACCATAGGCTATGTTTCCCGGTCGAATGATGACTGGATGCCTCAAATGGCCTTGTGTTTCGAGGCCAACCAGGAGCCAGGGGGCATTTCGGCAGATAGAACGGTTAGGACTTTCCTTTTGAAGACAGCGAGCGCGATGGAAGCAATGGGTGATTTAGCCTCAAAGCCCCAGCCAAGCGGGATAAAAGGCATGCCAAGGTACACTTTGCTTAAGCTCCGTGCTGGAAGCGGATAGCGTCGGCAGAAGGAGTTCTCGCGATGCCGTGATTGTGATCATGAGAGTCAGCCGCGAGAGGTTGTCTCTCGACCAGAGCCGTTCAAAAGCTCGCGGAGTCCCGGTGAGGCTGAGAGAAGACCTCTGAAACATGGGGACCAGTTGTGGGAGAGGGAAAGACTGCGTGAACAGAGTTGTTTAGTAAAGCTACGGACATGGTAAAGCCCAGCCTCGTCGGAAGCGAGGGTGGACCAGCCCAGCCTTGCCAATGCGGTTGTTGTTCTCATCTGCCACGGCTTCCCCAGTGCCCAGAGTCAAACATCACCCAGGCCAGCAGGAGATCTTGCGTTTGACAGCGAGTTCCAAAACTTCATCAAAGCCGCCGCGACATCCGCCTCTCGCTCCGTGTTGTTTGGTGCTGTGGCGAGGATGGTCACTAGCTGGACATCACTGCACACCGAGCAGAAGCCGGTAGAGTTGTTGTCACGATGCGCCTGCGTGCAAATCTCTGAGCCGGTTGCTTGGAGCGAAGGCCAGAATTGTTTTAGGCGTTCAAAGTGGGTTGTATTCGAATGGCAGAAGCAAAGGGATCCAATGGCATCACGTCGCACAATCATGAGCAGGACGGGAGAATTGTAAGCTCTCGAAAATACGCACTTTACACCATACGATCCGCAGGACACAAAGAGAGAGCTCGCCGGCATCAGCCAGCACCATCAATCTCACTGCTGCCAAAAGAAGACGAAGGTCAAACATCACGGCACTGCAGTTTGTGAGATAAGACGAGACGCCCGCACCAATCACGTCTCGCCCATTTGCTTGTCGGAGATCGCCGAAGGGTTTGATTTCCTCACGCTTTCTTTTCGCCTTCCTCACCTCATCCCCCGCTCCAAGCTACTCATCATTGTTCGTACTCGTACATCGCGTGTCCACTGATTCGAAAGAGCCTTTTCCCATACGTGAGACTTCTCTGACTATATTGGCCACCGTCCTGTCCGCTCAAGGGATCAATGGGCGCGGTATTTCCTTCGATAACGGCCCTGAGAGATCGGCAGTTGAGACAGCGATGGCCACCCTGACAGACACCGACGGCACGTTTCAATTATCCCGGGAACAGCAATGCATGGCAGTCATCGACCCAGAAACAGGGTACATCATCAATATAGATGAAATCCGCGCTGCAGAATATCAACAGCTGGCGGGTACAACTTACCTCGACCATGCCGGCACCACATTATACGCCAAGACGCTCATTGAGCACTATGCGAAGGAGCTGACGTCTAACCTGTTCGGAAACCCGCATTCCGCGTCGGCGTCCTCGCAGCTCTCTTCTCGCCGGATTGATGATGCTCGACTCCAGGTCCTCCGGTTCTTCAACGCCGATCCTGATGAGTTCGACGTCGTTTTTGTCGCGAATGCAACCGCGGCAATCAAGAGCGTCGGGGATGCTTTTCGAGATCACGAGGGCGGTTTCAGGTACCTCTACCATGCCGAGGCTCATACGAGTCTCGTTGGTGTGAGGGAGCTTGCTACTCGAGGCACGACTTGCTTTAATAGCGACCGGGAAGTTGAAGCCTGGATAGACGGCCTTGGTGAAGGCAGTTTCACGGATGACGGAAGCCTGTCCTTGTTCGCATACCCGGCGCAGTCGAACATGACCGGTCGTCGCCTGCCGTTGGACTGGACTCGAAGAATGAGGTGTCTTCGAGAAAGTTCTGGACATGCTGTATACACCCTCCTCGACACCGCAGCGCTCGTCTCAACATCCCCACTCGACTTCTCCGACCCCTCGACATGCCCCGATTTCACAGCCCTGAGCTTCTACAAGGTCTTCGGCTTTCCCGATTTGGGTGCCTTGATCGTCCGAAAATCTTCCGGGCATGTTCTCCGACAACGCAAGTACTTCGGTGGTGGAACGGTCGATTCCGTTGCAACATTCGGCAAAGCTACCTGGCATGCGAAGAAATCCTCGCTGCACGGTGCCCTCGAAGATGGGACGGTGGCTTTTCACAGTATTATTGCTTTACAGGCTGCGCTAGATGTTCATAGGAGGATATATGGAAGTATGGAGAATATCTCGCGGCACGCCAATCACCTGGCATCAATGATGAGAGAGCAGTTGCGCGAGCTGAGACACGCGAACGGGAGCCAGGTTTGCACCATCTACACCGAACCGGCCCCTGAAAGTTCGTCGCAAGGGCCTGTCATCGCTTTCAATCTCAAAGACAGTCGATACAGATACATCTCCATCTCGGAAGTCGAGAAATTGGGGATAGTGAAAAGTATTCAGTTCAGGACAGGCGGGTTGTGCAATCCCGGAGGGATTGGATCTCACCTCGGCCTTTCGAGCGAGGAGCTGCGCCAGAATTATGACGCCGGGCAACGGTGTGGAGGTGAAGTGGATATTATCAACGGCAAACCCACAGGCGCCATCCGGTTGAGTTTCGGGGCGATGAGCAGCATGAATGATGTGACCACATTCCTTGACTTCATCAAGGAATTCTATATCGACTCCAACATACCGCCGCAGACATCACAGCCGACAATAGTGCAACCCTACGATCATCCGACCTTGGAAAGCTTCGTGGTTGAGAGTCTCTCGGTCTTCCCCATCAAAAGTTGCGCAGCGTACAGAATCCCCTCTGATGTGGCATGGGAAGTAGGCGGCAAGGGACTCGCGTGGGACCGAGAGTGGTGTCTCGTCCATGAAGGGACGGATGTTGCGCTGAGCCAGAAGCGTTTCCCTCGAATGGCTCTTATTCATCCAGAGATCGATCTGCAAAGACGCATCCTGGGAGTCTTTTTCGCGCGCCCTGGTACAGCTGACCGGAGAAAGCTCGAAATCAGCCTCGACTCGGCGCCGACGCGTACGGGACTCATCAAGCCCTGTGAGGCATCGATCAGCAAAGCAGCAAATGTCTGCGGCGAGGACGTTGATGTGCAAGTGTATACATCGGCCGATGTGAGTGGCTTCTTCACCGAAGCACTTGGAGTTCCATGTACGCTTGCGAGGTTCCCGCGTGGAGGGACGGTGAGGCGAGCGAAGGTCCGCGTGCCTGGTCAACACGGCGGGAAACAAGCCACCGAAATAGGCAAGTCCATTGCCCTGTCGAATGAAAGCCCGATTCTCCTTGTTTCCCGCTCCAGCGTCAATCGCCTCAACGAGCAAATCAAACAATCCGGGAGCGGCATCGGCAAAGCAGTCACTGCCGACTCCTTCCGCGGCAATATTATCATCGCTCAAGAGCTGCTGGGAGGACAAACGGAAAGTCCCTATGTCGAAGATGACTGGGCAGGTCTCCGAATAGGAGAAGATCCAGAAAATGTCTTTGAAGTCCTAGGGCCATGCCAACGATGTCAGATGGTCTGCGTGGACCAGAAGAGTGCGCAGCGAAGACAAGAACCTTTCACTACGCTGTCAAAGACGAGGCGAAGGGACGGCCGCGTTTGGTTTGGTATGCACCTGTGCTTGAAGTCGGCCGATGACTTGCAACGAACACGTGATTCTCCATGTTCACAACGCGCCAGCGTAAAGGCGGGAGATAGAGTCACGCCATTAGTAACGACGGACTGAGGAGGAAATCGTACGCGGACGAGTACCTGTTTTGAAGTGGTAGCCGGCGACCCGGCTGCAGCCTAAAGGAGTCGTATGTACATCGTGGCTGCAGTCTGACAAGAAACATGCAAGCTCCTGAAATAGGCAGACGCCGTTCAAGAAAAAGGAATAGTGCCGTACAAGTACGTACTTCAGACCGAACTGTCAATGTAGTTGTACATAGCAAGGAAAGTGGGCTCCTTGACATCATTGAGCTGCCCTGCTCATTGTAAGTGAGCCAGCCGATGGGTGGTCACGGTGGCTTGGATTTCAAGCGTCTGTCAGACTGCATCTTTTTCTCGTCGAACCAACGGCTGCCGCGAAGTGGCACAAGCATCCTTGCTTTTTGCAAGGCAGCCGAAATGCCAGTGAGATCAACGCATCTCAGATCTCGTCCTTGCAGTTGTTTGGAGGGTTTACCCCTGTTACATTCTGTCGCAACAAGGATGCAATCGAGTTTTGCAGTCCGGTGTACTCACAACCCTAACGGACTAGCATACTGGACATTCCGAGGTCAGCTCCCTGGAGTCATTGCCATCTATGTTGGTGCCATCTCCTGTGATAATCAATAAGTGCTGCGTACAGGGCCTGATGGTGGCATATTCACGCCACATACTCCGTGCTGCGTAAGCCTCTCTGTGTTGAACTTGAACGCACTGCGCCTCACGTAATTTTCGTTGGCGGTTCAGAGCTCGCGGTGACGCCACCTATCAGCCCCTCCGACCTTGGAGTGGCTCGTGACTGGGCAATCAGGGTGCTCTCACTGCCTGCAGTGAATAATCCTCCAAGCCCCCCCGGTCACACTGGCTCAGGACTCTGAGATCCTGTTTGGGATTCTGGTCGGCGATTCGGGATTCAGTTGAAACCGGCACTTTCCTGCGAGGGGGTTTTAACTGCTACTGGGTAGAGCCCGGAGGCGTGTGTTTGGCGAGAGTTCAACCAGCCACTGGACAAGCAAAGCACAATTGTGGGTGGCTGGGGTGGTTGTGTTCTGCACTAGTTAGGGTTCTGTCGCAAACCTTCTTTGAGCCCCACGCGCAAACGTTACGTATCTCTCGAGCAAAGGCACCAGAGCATCGACGACATCGCAGTGATTCGTGTTTGGGAAGCTAAGCACAACGGCTGAGTGAGAACTCGTATCCGGACGACAAGATGCCCCGCTGTTTTTCGCACGTTGGGCCGTAGATGTGATGAAACAGTGCACTGGCTGCGCGTCAACCGTATAGGGCTGCCGAGTTGACGCTCGTTCACTGCATGCGTCTGGAGGATGTCATCGAGCCGGACCGGCGTTTCTTTCACTCCTGTGTCATGAGGAGACTTATGAATTCAGTGCAAGGTACCTCGCACTTAAGACGAAATAGTTTCCCAGAAACCTGCAGTGCTGGTAGGAGTACTCGCATCAACGGTAGAATGTCAATGCAGATCACAACAACAGGGGTGGGATCGGGAAATTTGTGAGACTTTCAGCCACATTTTGCAGCAGTTGTATCACTTATCAGCCACTTGCCGGTACCTGGAAGCCTGGTGCCTTCCGGGTTGTTTCAGTAGTTAGTGAGACGTGGGGAGGCTCGTTATGGATAAGTGCACGCCACTGAACCTGAAGAATGGAGACTCGTCAAGTTGAGCCCCGGCGTGACCCAAAGAGGACGGCGCTTGACGATTCGGGCAAGAGTATGAGGTTGAACATGGAAAGGTTCGTCCTGAGTTTTGGAGCAAGGAGTCTAAAGCAACAGGGTTCAAGAGCGTGCGTGACGCTGGCCAGCCAGGCGGGTGTTCTGCTCTACGGGCGCTGAGGGAGGAGCTGAAAGACAAAAGGCTGACGTAGATTGGCGGACGAGCGCCAACGCCAACGTTGCTAGAATTTACCAACCACCCATGGCGTCATCCAGGATTGTCTCTCAATCCGAAAGCTCTTCAGCAGAACAGAAAGGTGAATGACAGCTAAGGCGCGAGTGAAGGGAGACAGGGACACGGAGACTCAACTTGAACAAGTCGAAGCATCCGTTGAGGTGCAGGCGACCTTTAACTAGAGCGTCAAGCCGCACCTAACGGTTCCCAGGACTCGTGCGCCGTGCAGCAGTCCGCCTGTTCCTGGCAAGCGTCAACGGCCACGGTGAGTTGGTGAAGCACTGCCACTTTGACGGGTCTCGTCATATCCATGGGGCAACCTTCACACGAATCACCGGCCGCTGCTCACTGCTGATCGAAGAAACGGTTGATCTTTTCGAAAGATCCTACTCGTACTGTGCGAGTAAACCCATTTGCTGAACCACCAGCCTGTGATTGAGCGGTTAGCTTTCCATCCAATATTTAGCTGTCCCGTGGCTCCTAGCCCCGTTCGAGCGCCACCGCTGTGCCTCTATTTCTCAGATCGTCGGCCTGCAGCCAGGCACATCTAACCTTAAGTGCTTCTCTTGGATCTCTCATCGCAATACTTGCGTATCACGATTCGTCTGCCGGCGCCTCATTTCCTCTTTCACCCTTCCTCCTCTCCTCCGGCGTGCCTCTCCATCATCGAACCAGCGACGACCCCAAACCATCTCGAGAACGTTACCGACTGGGATAGTCGCGGTGCTCTCTTAGTGGCCTAGCACAGACCAACACTGTGAGCCACTTTCTCCACTCAGTTCGAATACCTCGTCACTCGGTTCAGCACATCGAAGCCCCATCTCCATCATTTTCTCTCTTCCGCTCAACTGCCACTATCGTTGCTACCAAAGTAGTCAGTAATTCTGATCCTGTTGATTTTGCAGCGTTGCCAGTCTTGGATCGACTTCTACCTTCGATCTCGCCCGTCCAAGAGTCTCGCTCGCCATTCCACCCAGATCAGCCACCAGCACAATCGAGAATTCCCTGTCATTTCAACTCGGCTATGCTGTGTTGAGATCGCACCCGCCACCATTTACAACCCTCGCCTCGCCTCTACCATCGTTTCGTCCCGCCCGCCTCAGCGCTTCAATACCTTCCTTCTCCCTTGACGTACACGAATTCAGGATCTTAACCGCCGAATTCGTCCTCTCCGCCGCGCGCGAATTCCGAGCACGGACCTGTCGCATCCGCCCGGCGCGCATCCTCAACGGTCTTCCACATCGTCAGAATCGATCTGCTACTTTTCTTTTGCCTTGCGCATATTGGCCCACTCCCGCACCACGACTTCCGCTCATTAACGAGGCTCGGAGCACTCGTTCGACTCGCCGCATTAAGAGTGCGTCAGTTCAAAGGCTTCAGCCTCGGCCCTGGGACTGTCTTGCGACCCAAAATACACCGCGACAGCCTCAAAAATCCCACTGCGCCGACGCACATTCCTGCGTAACATGCTGCGCAACCCTGTGTGCCAATGAAATAAGAGATAGGAAAGGAGCAATCCCAGCAAGCACTGTGGCCAGCTGTCCGCCTTGAAAACAGACCGTTTGGACGTGTGGTGAGGCTGAAGAGAACGGCTTCGTATTCAGCTCACTACTTTTCAGCTTGGGGCCTCAACGCTGCTCAACCCATGCTACTGCAACAGGTATGCCTTCATCCGCCCTACATGACAATGTCGCAAATGACCAACACCACTGTTCATCACTCTCAGTCGTGGCGTTTTCCCGTCTGCGCCTATCCTGCGTATGCAATGGAGATGCGGTGCCCTTCGTGGACTTCTCACTGACTCCTCACGTAGGTCACAGCTATCGAAGCTACATTAGATATTGTTGATGGCTGAGTTCAGTCCCGATCCTCAGATATCCCCCGGGCAATCTACTCCAGCCTCCCCCACATTCGTTAAACCACCACTCTCAGTAAAAGATTCATCCAAAGCCAAGACCATCTCTCGGGACGACTTCGAGGAGTCCTCACGGCCCGGAAAGAGGCCAAGGCTAGAAAGCCCACTCATCACTGCTGCTGCCGCCCTTGCTGAAGGACAACAGAAGTCGTTTCGATCCACCCCTCCGCCATCGACCGGGACGAGTCCTAATCCTACCCAGCAAGCCCTGAGTGCCCTGATGGGCGCAAATTCAAATGCCACGAGCAAAGCTGAGCTACACTCAGATGCTCCCGTTGACCCTGCGACCACTGTCAGTGAGCCACTGGCCGTGGTTGCGGAGAACATCCAGCAGCCGTCTGCAAGCGCTGCCGAATCGTCCGGAACCGGCGAAAATCATGCGTTGACCAGTCCCACCAGCATCTCCAGTATAGGGACCGTGGGATCTCTAGAAGGCGTGGCGGGACATTCGGGGATGACCACCACTGTAGGCAGTCCGCTTCCGATTGAGGAAACGGTCCGTCAGGTCGTGAATGCCGCCGGGGCAGGCTCTACCTCACCAACTGATGTTGCAAAAACAGGAGCGTTGTCATATCCGACTCCGTTCTTGCAGCCAACACATCCCGAGGGCGGCAGACGAGGGATGAGCTTGCCTCATTCCGGCACACGACAAGGTACAAAATCTCCCTCCAGCAAAAAGCACAGATGCCCCTATTGCGCCACCGAGTTCACCCGTCATCACAATCTGAAGAGCCATCTGTTAACGCATAGCCAAGAAAAACCCTACGTCTGCTCGACCTGCTCATCACGATTTCGCCGGTTACATGATCTCAAGCGCCACACCAAGCTCCACACGGGTGAGCGGCCTCACATCTGCCCGAAATGCGGTCGCAAATTCGCCCGCGGCGATGCCTTGGCTCGTCACAATAAAGGGCCTGGTGGATGTGCTGGGCGAAGATCGAGCATGGGTAGTTTTGGTGGTGACGAAGAAGGCGACGCTGATGAGTCTATGGAGGGTATCATGTATGAGGAGCCGCCCAACATGGACGATGAAGAAGGCCATGAGAAGCGGCCTACACCTTCCATACGCCGTCAGGCACCATCAGGAGACGACACTGTGGACGAATCTGAGCATGCGTCCCGGATTCCAAGCACGTACCCTCCGATCCAAGGCCGTCCTCCGGGGGGTATAGCGGGTAGCTATTTCGCTCCCCGACCTGGATACAGTCAATCAAGCGCGGGGCCAAGCAATGCTCCGGTGGCGGCAGGTGCACCAACATCTTTCGCACCGATCACCGGCTCCTCCTCCAGTTCGCGGCCCTCGGCCGCAGGCTCGGTCTTTGCTCAAAACCCAATGACGGAAAGTCCGAAACCGTTGTCACCTGGCCAGACGCAAAGAGCGGGGGCCGTTGCCGGCGATGGGCGCAATCGGTCACCAAGTACCACATTCTATCCACAGCCACATCCTCGGAGTACTGGTTCCGGATCGTCCTTGAATGTGCCTCCCAGTGCACCGCAACTGCCTCCTCCTCTTGCGCCACACGCGCTAAACCCACCAGATCCGAGGTATACTTTGCCCAGTCAAGGCGGCCCAGCTCATCCTCCTACACAGCCCAGTGGTCCGCCTACTCACATGAGTGGTAGTGGGCCTCTGTCTTCCCACAGTAATAGTCTGTCGAGCCACGGTCATTCTGGCCACGGAAGCGGTGAAACATCGAATCCCATGTTTGCCCACTCCGACAGGATCTGGGCATACGTGACCAACCTGGAACAGAGAATCAATAGCATGCAGGAGGAGATCAATTCACTCAAACACCAGCTTGCTAATGCTACTCAACAGCAGCAAAGGACGTAGGATGTCCAGCACAACTAAGAGCACTTCAGCAACAACGAATATGAGACGTGAAGCATGACACAGAGCACTCTACGCAACAACGAATACGAGACTTTGCGCACGATAAAGAGAACTTTGATCAGTAACAGAAGTGATCTGCCGAGCATGGAACCCAGATACTCGAGGCCACAATGAAGATGAGATGTCGACTACGACGCAGAGCACCTAAGCAACAACGATTTTTGCTCGCAATCACACGAAGAAAAGTGCATATGATTACAGACCACGGTGAGGGTTGAAAACAAACGGAAAACACCAGGAAAAGCATTGATGTGGTATTCAAACGGGCTTGTTCGTTTCTCCCATTCTGCTTTGGGCATTGTTACAGATACCCCATATTGCATGCTTCCCACTATTGTTCGATGTTTATTTCACGGGGCCATTGCGGAATTATCAGACAGGCACTGTCTCATATGGGTGGTGTCAGGCGCTGGGGGATAACGCAGGGGACTCGATCGTGAAGGGAGCGACTGAGATGAAATGATGGACTGTGGCGGGACAGGCGAGCCGGCGCTGCGATTTCATTTTCGATTGAACCAATGTGTATATGTACAACAAGGCCTACTCTATGTGAGCTGGAAGCGGACCCCGGGCCACAGGGAAATTGCATTCGTATGTACTTGTTCTGCAAGGGGCAGGCAAGGCGGCGGACAGTCGATCAGCCAGCTATCAGAACGGTGACTTGCTGTATAGAAATAACGAACTCTGCCCGGCCAAGCATCAATCCTTGCTTCATACCTGTATCCTTGCCACTTCATAACAGAAGTCGACAGCTGACGCTCGCCCTACCTTTAGAGCCTGTATCAATTCTTCCGACAAGGGCCCCTACACTACTCTACCGCAACATTGAAGCCCTCCGGACCCGTCGTGCAATGACACTTCCATCCTCCTGGCACACAGCGGGCCCAAACCCCCAGGGTCTGTCTACGTATCCACATCCGTCGAGTTACTGAGCTGCTCAAACTTCCGGTAATTCTCTTCATAGCGCTCGATCTTGTTTAGTACGGCCTTGTACGCGTCACTTCCGATGACCACCCTCAAGGGCGGATCGGGCATGACGGCCAGCTCGTACATTGCTTTGGCGCCCTTTTTGGGATCGCCGGCCTGCGTGCCGTGGCGCGCGTTCATCTGCTTCTCAGCGTCGAGGTGATCGTATGCCGGATGGCGCTCGGCGAAGGTCATGGAGCGGCCAGCCCAGTCGGTCCTGGAACCACACTGTCGTCAGTCATCGTAGCTGTGGCTGGTGGCGCGAAGGTCGAGCCAGGATGGCGCGGATGAGAGATACAAACACGAACGCAAAACGTACCTGAAGCCACCCGGCTCGACCAAAGTGAATTTAATGCCCCATTCCGGCTTGACTTCGTGGCTTAGGCTCTCCGTGAAGCCCTCGACCGCCCACTTGGTGGCACAATAAGCACTGAACAGCGGAACGCCCCTCTGTCCACCAATGCTCGTCACCTGCTGGATCAATCCCCCGCGGGGAGTCTGTCTGTCTCTCATGGTCTCCAGCGCCTCTCGCGTGACATCCAACAGGCCGAAGAAGTTGATCTCGAATTGCTCTCGGATCTGGCCGTCGGTGTATTCCTCGAACGCGCCGGCGAGGCCGTAGCCCGCATTGTTCACCACGACGTCGATGCGGCCGAACTGTTTCAGCGTGTCGGCGAAGGCCGACTTGATCGAGTCTCTGTCCGTGACGTCGAGGCGGAGGGCCACGAAGTTGTCTGGCGAGGCGCCACGAAACTGGAGTCGAGAAGGGTCCCGGGCCGTGGCGGCGACGATGTCCCCCCGGTCGATGACTTCTTGGGCGTAGTCGCGGCCGAAGCCTGTCGAAGTGCCGGTTATGAGGAAGACTCGGGGCATTTCGGTCGTGAGGTCGGGGTCAATCTGCTGGGTTCTGTCTTTTGATTCTTCCAGATGCGATGCTGCAGCTCATATGAAGATCGAAAAAGACAACTCAAAGGCGCCGTCTCAGAGGCCTCCTCGTGTCTTTCTCTAATTTTCCTCCTCCTGTCCGTGGTGGGGGCCACTCTTACAATGCTATTAATGTCTCAAGGATCACAAAGCAGAAGCACGCTCGTCAAGGTTCTGTGCCGACCGACAGAGAAAACAGTTAATTACCTATATCTCAGTTGTAGATTTCGGGCTGAAATTTCAGCTAAAGAATTGGATCCTCCGAGGCTTTTACCTCGTAGTTCAGCGCGTCATCAAGACAGGTCGATTGCGTTCGTTATCGGCAGACCGACGTCGTAGGTGCAGCATCAGTCCACCGATTTAGCGGAACTCCAAGAGTCAAGGCTCGCCGGAGCTAACTGTACAGCACGAGTAGCCTCCGGGCATGCAGCCCCCACCAGATTCGTCTGGACGATTGCGTGGGCGCGGCTTGATTGGAGCATCAGCAGCACGGCGCAGCATTGTCTTCGAGCAAATCAAGTCAAAGCGGTCAGGTAGGAGCTTGAAGAAGAAGGAGAACGTCAAGAAGCAAGACAAGCACGAGTCTGGGAAATACAGGGCGTACATATGTTGCCTGCAGCATCCCTGTAACCACCCCGCGCGACACCAAAACAACCCTTGGTTCTGCTCGCCGGCTAACGAACGCCCTGTTTCGCCGTCGAAGTTTCATCGGCAACCTTGGCCACGCTGGAATTACGAGGCGTCGTCGACGACGGCTGGACACGAGGCAAGCTGACGAATACCGACAGCCGGGCAACCCCTCACATTGCAGAGGGTTTGATGGGAGCGACCTCTTTTAAGACCTCTTCGTCTTCGCTCGTTCAGGTTTCACCCCGGCGTTGCTTGCGTCGAGGAACGTGCTCCGTGCTGAGAAGAAATACTACAAGCAAGGATCCGTTGAGGTGTTGAAATTCACGACGCATTATTCGGCATCGAGTTGTCGCTCTCATAAGCCTCTTTCGCTACCCAGCTGCCACAGTAGCCAGCCGCCCATTCCGTGTGGCCGCGTTGCTCAGCCTCGTTGGAGCCTCAACAACGTGCAAGGAAAACCATCGCAATCGACCGGCTGAACCGGATCAACCAAGGGAGCCTCCACTGACTTGATACCGCGCCTTTCAGACTCCAGCAGTATCGACAAGGAGGTTTCTCGCGCCGAGATCAACCCCGACTGTGCTGCTTCCGTTGCCTCAGCCTTGTGCAACACCCATTTCGCGTCCAGTCGCCATCATCATGTGGCACAATCCACCAGACCACCATCGCCAACAGAGTCCCCCTGGTCCGTACAACCACCAGCGAAACACCACGAGCGACCGAATGTCCGTCTCATCCGCAACCACCGGCGTGGCCAGTCAGCCCGGCCGTCCCCAACACCAGAACTACAACCCGAACGCCAATGCCAGCGCCCACACCGTGCAACGGGTCGAACCCATCCAGAATTACTATAATGCCCCGACCACATACTTCTACCCGTCCAGCCACATCCACAACCAACCGCTCCACGCGTATCCTCTGTCCCAACATCCTCCGACGCCTTACATGTCCGCCACCCTCACCTCCCCACCACCAGGAGCACCCTTCCAAACACCACCGCCATCCCTGACTTCCACGCTCCTGGCCTCGTCCCCCCACCAACTCTCGCTCGCGACACAGCACCCGTTCCTCCGCATCGCCGGCCAAGGCCACCTCCCCAAACACACGCTCTCGCGCTGGCTGTCCCAGGACCGCCTGTACGCCCAGTCATACATCGGCTTCATCGGCAGTCTGATCGCGCGCGTCGACCTTCCCTACGTCCATATCGCCGACAAGTCGACCTCGCTGCGCTGGCGGCTCGTCGACTGCCTCACCCGCGCGCTGCAGAACATCCACACGGAGCTGGCCTTCTTCGCCGCCACGGCCCAACAGTACGGCTTGGATTTGGAGGCCCCGCCGCCCCGCCGGGATGGCGTCTTCACCGCCGAACCCGCCACGAAGCAGTACGTCGACCTGTTCCGCGCGTTCTGGACGGATCCCAGCATGAGCCTCCTCGAGGGCATGGTCGTGCTCTGGGCGACCGAGACGGTCTATCTGCGCGCGTGGGGATATGCCGCGTCGTTTGGGACCGCGAGCATGACCGCGAATACGGGCTCGGCTCAGAAGCAGGGCTTAGAGGACAGGGTCGGGGACGGGGACGGGGATCGGGATAGGGATCGAAAATCAAAGGCCTTCTCCGACAGCCTCATGTCCGAGTTGGAAGGCAGTGAGGTCAACACGACGTTGAGCGGCACGACCGGCATTGCGAATGAGGACCACGCCCAAAATCAAAACCAGAGTGGCAGTCAGAATCGCACTCAGAACAACAAAAGCGCCACTCATTCCACCGACCTGGACGGCGGGGCGCTGCGTGACGCCTTCATCCCCAACTGGACGAGCAAGGAGTTCGAGGCCTTTGTCGCCGAGATTGCCGAGTTGACGGATCTGCTGGCCGAGAGGGAGGACGCGGTCAATCGGAAGCTGGACGTCTACAAGGCTGTGTGGAGGCATGTCCTCGATGTGGAGAGGCGGTTTTGGCCCGACGTCGGTGTCTCGGATTAGGGTCGAGCGTGAGAATCATCTGGAGCTTGGGCATGAGCGCGGGCGTAAGCGAGAGCGTGGACGCGAGCTTCAAGCTCCTCGATGTGCGCCGCCCCCTATCTATTGCAGAAAATACGGTACCACAGTACAACAGTACCACAACACCAATACAACAGCACGATCCTGCGTCCCGAGCACAGTTGAGCAGAGCAAAGCAGAGCAGGGTCCATCCCGCGATATGCAACCTTTCCAGATCCTGTTCGTGACCCGCCACCTTATATCCGTCACGGCCGATAATATCGAAAGCAGAAGACTGAAGACCAAATGTCGGACTTGCCGGATGAGAACCACGAGGAACCTGTACGAGTCCACGTCTGCCCGGGGAATTGGAGTCCCCATGATTCCTTTGCGCCGAACCGTTGGGGACGGAACTTGACTTGGACGCTCTTGAGATCACTGTCAGATATCTCGACGGTGGTCATACGACGTGGCAAGATGCAATGCTGACGCCTACGTACACCGTGACGGCGATGAGGTCTTGTCTTTATGTGGTGCTGAAGAACTGGAGGCAAAAGCTGCGTGGATGGGTATGTCGTTCTCGGTCCTCCATCCTGGAATGTAATCTGTTTGACTGTCCGTACTGTACTGTCCTGTTCTGACTCGAGATGGTTTGTCTCCTTCATCGGCAATCCTGTGATCGTGGCCGAGATGATAAAAGTCCCGCGGGATGGTGCCTTTTCTCTACTTAGGTGCCTCTGCTTCTCAGGTGAGGCCCGATGATGTTCTAGTGTTTAAAGATCCACTCTGTTGGCACGAAGCTGTGGTGTCATGATCCTGGGCTATAACATGTCCTCGTCCTCCTCCTCTTCCTACCCCTGTTCCTTCCTTGCTCCCTTTCCATTCTTCCTTCTTGACAATGCCATTGTGTGGTGAGTAGTTCCGTCATCCGTGCTCTGAAGAGAGGAAGATCGTTCTTCTCTAGTCTCAATTGGCTCATGAGCTTCGGTATTAACGTCGTCATGACTTGCTAGCAACGAATGCACAACTTTTGATTGCCACATCCACACACATCGTACGACATTACATCAAACCAACACGCCATCGACTGTCTCCCCCAATAGCCCAATGCCATCTCCGTGGCGTGGGGGGAGTCATCTCGTCAAGCGTCAACGGGCGCAGGCCACGCATGAGTACTGCACCAGTTACGGTCCACACATACATGCCAGTGAAGGATAGGAATTCAGCGACGAAGGCTGACGTTGTTCGCCTAGTAACCTCCTTTTATGGTAATTCATGCAGTGTTGCCCTACATTTCCTCCCTGCTCGAGTGGAGGTGACATGAAGGCAGAATTTGAGGCCGTAGGAATTGGTCTTATCTTGTGTTTTCGACTATCATCCCTGGGGTTAGACCGGCAACGCTGCTCTGCGCCAGGGGATCTTTGGACGGGCTGATCTGCCTCCATATTGTCGAGTTACTCGCTGTGTGTGGCTCATCTGTCTCGATTGACATGTCTGCCTCCTTGCTCCTGTTTCTAGCTGGCCTTGGCAGTTTTCCAGCTCCAGCTGTTTCCGGCCCGGGGTGCAAATACCAGTCACAGTATTTGGCGCGTATCTGCTGAGTTGCATACCACGTTTTCATCATCATCATCATCATCATCATCACAGGCATAGCATCTCAGCATGTAGCATTTATTCATGGTCTGTCCGAGGGGTCGAACAATATCCAAGGTCAGCAGATGCGATCGGCAGTGCATGGCAGTGTAGACTTCCGAGGTGCTCAGATATCTTGATCATATATTCACAGAATTTATCCTCGTATGACCCTTGCCAAACCCTCTGGACGGCCGGACATTGTCGGAGTTCCACAGTCCCATGACTGCGCCCGTGTCGGTGACCCATTCTCTGGTGGCGTGGACCGCCGCTTTGGCCATGCCGGTATTCTTCCTCTTGTGGCCTTTTTGGAATCCCACGCCCTGCCTGTCGCCCGTGGCATACTCGGAGCCCATGCTTGGTAGGACATTCTCGCCTGCGCTCAGACTGACAAACAGCGCAAATGGCACGAGCCAGACGCACAGCCCGAAGTAGGATGCGATCTCGGTGAAAGTGGGTTGATCATACACAGGAGTCGAGTACCAATCTCTTCGGCTGCTCGGCGGAGCCCCCCGGAATCCTCCTCCTCTGTTGGTCGTGTCGCTAAAGTGTCTGAACCATAACCAATGGTTGAGAATGACCAGTGCGCAGCTGGACAGGAAGAAGGGATCGGATAGCTTGACGATAGGAAAGTGTCGGAGATTAGTCGCGTAGACGGCGTGACTCCCTACCCCCAGCAAGATGAGATGCCAGGGGAAGCCGTCGACCAGCCAGAGGAGTAATTGAATACTGACGACGGCGTAGATTAGTCGCTTCAGGAGTTTCGCGCTGAGGACGGAGTGTTCTTCGACGAGTTCGGAGAGGTAGTAAAGGCCCGACGCGATCGAGAGGGTAAGGAAGGCGAAGCCCAACACGAGGCCAGCATAGCCCAGGAGGGGCAGAACCCACATGGTGGTCGTGTGCGATTCAAGAAATAGTGCAGAGAAGGAACGTTGTGATCACGGCGAGCTGGAAGGATTGCAAGTGGACATGACCGTGGGCCAAAGTGAAGTCGCGGTGAGGTCGTGGTGGAAGTCAGGAACAGCGTGTCACGTTCCGATGAATTGGAGTGAGCGCAGACTGACTCGCGGTTGAAAATTGACTCTGTTCGTGACGTCGACGATGCGTGGCCGGAGCAGCAAGGGCGACATGCTTGGCACAAAAAGACCCGAAGGCCTCAAGCCCGATGGTGTCTAACTAATTCCATGGCTACCTGCGGTTTTCCTCGGTTCATGTCGCTCACTCCCTGACACTTCGCTTCAAGATTGTGGAACTCCATGTGAGTTGAGTGCTGCCTGCACGCCTACAATCGTGATCGTTAACTCTTCAATCTACTCGTAGGTAGTGACCACGACGTCAACCTCGGCACCGCCCACAACCACCGAAACCTCCAAGCCTTCACTCTCAGTGACATTCGTCGTCTTCTGGAGTTCGCCATCAAGGTATGTTGCCCATGTACCCGGCTTGAGGTTCTTGACGAAAAAGAAAAGATCCCGGCGCTCACCAGACCAGCTCTTCAATGTGACGACCATGGCACGCTTCTCCTCGTCCCAGACACCTCGGAGAAAGTCCACGCCGTCGCCAAGCGTCAAACCATCCACGAAAGGCCGGCTCGCCAGAATCTCCCTGGTCCATGGCTTCTCCCACATGATCTTCTGACCGTCAGTAACGTTCAGGCGCGCGTACCCAACCCCTGAATTGCCCGAATGCGGCTCCATGTGGATCATATTGTGCTGGTCATCCAGGAGACCGTCGTTGCGGGGATAGTACAATCCACCATTCTCCCACGTTGGGTTCAGATGGGAGTCTGCATACTCCAGTAGGTCCGACAACTCCTTCTTCTTGCCCAGCTCCGACAACATCATCAGGAAGCATCCCCAGCTGATTGTCTCGAACGGGAAGAGGGGGTGCACAAACTGGCCCGACTGCTGCCGCGCCTTGTGCAATGTCTCGGTGCTGTTTGGGTCTGCGCCTTCCTCGGCGACAAGGCGCCGAAAGGCGGCAGCGACGCGCGTGGGCTGCAGTCTCGTCTTGCCGTCGATCTCAGTCAAGAATCCCGTGACCTGGCTGTCGTAGAGCGAGTGCACTTTCGCCGAGTTCCAGGAGTTCATGAAGGCGTTGGCCCAGGCGGTATGCGCGCCTTGGCGGGCCGGCATGGCCTTCTTTTGCTTCAGAGCAAAGAAGCTCGGGTACAGGCCGGACTCGCCCAGCATCCCTTTTCGGACCAGCGAGGCTTCGTATTTTTTCAGCACATCCTCGATGTTGTTCGTGCCGTCGCGGCTGTCATTGTATCTCATGGCGATGATGGGGAACTGGTTGCACACGACAAACACGGCGTTGGGCTCGCAGCAGACTCCGACCCAGTCGTTCTCCTCCATCTGTTTGAAGATGACCTTCTGCAGACTCCGGTTGTCGTACACGAAGTCTTCGTGTCCCATGCCCCAGAATAACGGGTTCCATGAAAACTTCAGACTCCCTTCCTTCTCGAACTCGTCCTCGTCGAACAGCATCGCATACAGGCTCGTCATCAGCACCAGGTGGCCACTGTACATGATGTTCTCCTTGATGACGGGATCGGCCCAGGGTTTTCGCAGTTCTTTGAGGTCAGGGTCGAGGAGCTTTCCTCCGTGGCTGGTCGTGAACCAGTAGCCCCATACCTCGCGGCGAAGCATTTTGTGGATGATCCTTCGCAGTAGCACTTTGAAGGTGTTTCTCAGCGCTGGGAGTCGGTGGTAGTGTGCGACGCCGACCGCATACGACATGGTCGCCAGCTGATATCGATACGCGTCGTCCCATTCTTGCTGAGCCTCCAGGCTGCCGAAATGGTGCCATTCGCCATCGGGCTGGGAGACCAGATTGTGGAAATGGCGCAGATGCCCGGCCTGCTGTGCGTCGAGCTTGGGGTAGTCCGAAGCCTGGACGGGCGGTCTCGACGAGACAGACAACGTGGTCTTAGCCGTGGTGGTGGTAGTAGTAGTACTTGACATGCTTACTGGTAGAGGCCCTCCATCCTGTGGGTGTGCAGCAGTTACCAACTAAATATTTGAGAATTGCGAGAGGATGGGAGGCCGTGGAGGCCCTAGTGAGACTGGCCGCCTATCCGATTCCGTCCCCGCACGTCAACTCATGCGAGGAGACGGAATTTCCAGATCCTATATTCCGTATATTTTCAACATGCTCATGAGCACGGGAGACGTTTCGGCTTCTGCTGTGGAGAGTACGGAGTCCAAGACGCTCGGATGAGAGCCGAACGCGAGTTTTCAAGGCCTCTGGAGGCACTTTGGAGGGGCGCACACAATAGGCCCCCCTCTACCCCAGTGGCAAGATACCTGGTACGTACGTACTTACCGTGATATCGGACCGCGAGCAGTGAAGCTTCATCTCGAAGCCGGAGAAGCCTGACCTGTTCCTTGACTGCGTATTCGCGTCTTGTAACCGCCACGGCTTGCGTGGGTGCCCCAGACGGTAAGTTGCTGCCGTGCCCACCACTGAACAGGGCCAATGGTTTCCATGGGGTCGAATCCGAAAATCATAATAGCTCTAGAACACTTCCTAGCTTGGGGCTTTGTGCTCACAGGATAAACCCCCGTTCTTGTGGGGGGAACATTCTTCGTTGAATTTGAGTTGGCACTCCTGAACTCAGCGCATCGACGTGGTAACTACTATAACGGTGCCTAGGTCGTCACTCACGGGCACGAGATCGAGAGAACCTCCGCCTACCCCACAAAGGGATGATTACTCATGAATCGTAATACAAGAAATGTAGCCCGAGATGCATGTCGGAAAATCAAGCTTACTTTGGTCCAGCATGGTCCAGCGACCTCGGGGCCGGGGATGTACTGTAAACGATTACTATTCATCCCGGCCGGGCAGCTTCGAGTGGACAGTACGAGAAGGTTGATTGACACCAAATAAAGTAGCGCTTCTTGTCAATGATGAACCGACTCTATTGGGCGGCCAAGGAATAATACATACATACCTTGATGACGAAGTTCTTCCTCGCGTCGGATTGTGGATGGCTCGACGGTCCAACGTAGAACACGAAGTGCGCATCCAAATGCTCGAGAGCAGACTTATCCCAGGTGATAGGGATACGATGAGTGCGCGGTTTGCTCCTCGGAACTTTGATTAATGACGTGAGAACTGAGGCCCTCGCCTTGATAGCTTAACGTTGCGTTCAACGAGACACTTCTCGATCCGCAAGCCCAAGTCCTTTGCACTTCTCGCGTAGTCCCTGGGATCTGGGGCTTGATAAATTCCGAGAGGTGCGATTGTGCCTTGCGTTTACCTTTTCTCCGGTTTCCCGTAAAGCAATTCGCCTTCGGTGTAACGACATCGTCCTCCGTGAAAGTCATCTTTTTCCTTCTCGATGGCTTGGTGTCACTCCCGCCGCTGCTGCCGCTCGGTTTCGACTCCATGTAGCCATTGACGTCAACGTCATCCGCCATAATCAGGCAACAAATAGAGCAAAACACACATAAAGACTTAAACTCTAGGTGGCGAGGACCAACTATGGTTATGAGACACAATATATCGGTGGTCCAATTTGGTCCAAGAACTGCAATACTGCACATTGCTCTCGCCTGATAAATCAAGTAGAAGCTCACATGCCGAGCCTGCTTTGGGTGATTGCTTGCACTGGAAACGCGTACTGTGTATCTGTCTCCCGCCCTAATCAGTCGTGCGATGCTGTGCTGTTAGACTGCCGATGCGGCGCAAAGAGGAGGTGTCATTGCCCCCCCCTCCCCAAGAACGGTTCGGTTTTCAGGCTTTGTGCGTCTGCTGAGCGTGTGGTGAGTTTATTGTCAGAAGCCTGCTAATTTATGGGATGCGGTAAATCTCGGCGATATTGACGGGATAAGTGGCTGTATGTCCTAGTGAGGCCATTGATGCACGCTTCTGACGCCTTGGGCGTTTGGCTTTTCACAACATTACAAGTTATTTCACGAGATGTCGTCCGAATCCGAACCGTGGGTGAGGCGCGAGTGAGTGGCACATTCTTGTGGGCAGTGAAATGTCGTGCTCGTGCTGGCTCGTGCTCGTACGAACTAAAATTAGTCAGCAACGTTAATTAAGAGCCGCATTGTGTCTCCGACTTCCCCGGTGGATTCTCTTACAAATAGCTTTCGACGGGGCATCACCGAATCCATGAGGTTATTTCATCGACAACTCTCCACAGAAAGGACGTCGTGAGAGCGAAAGGATGGACGGGAGTGTTGGAGGGGGGAAAAGGGCATGTTGGCGCTGGCGCTGTCCACGGCGACACGCATAGGAGATGTGCCAACGTGGTCTGTCCTCCGATCTTAGCGGTAATTATCCCGTACGACTATGTGGCCTGATCAGAATCTCGAGTGTGTGAAGTTTGCGACAAAACGGACCGCTCATTCTCTAGCATTTTGTGCAGTATTGTACATGTGTTCCTTGTTCCTCTTCTTTTGACACCGCTCTACCTGCACTGGACCGGGTCACCGAACGCCTCATATCCTCGTGTCTGTAGCGTTCAGTTACCGGCCCCCGCTGCTGCGACTGCTCCAGTCGCGGTTGTCGGCGGTCTGGTCCTCGTATTCGACCCGGTAGTCAATCGAGTGCATGATAACTCCGTCTGTAAGGCCCTTGACGCTATCCGACGTGTTGTCGGGCTGTCGGCCGCCGGCGCCGCGCGAGCGATTCCGCGCAGTGTTGTCTCTCAGAACATCATCGTCCGGGTCACTGCGGCTTCGCGCGGTCGAAGTGATCTCCGCCTTGCTGGTAGAGGACAAGCCCAATTTTGTGGCAATCTTGCTTCCCATACCGCTGCCCATTGCATATGTGCCGCTGTCTCCAAGACCAGTCTTACCGCTGGAGTGCTCCAACTCGAAAGGCTCAGATATGGTAATAGCACTGAGACCGGCCGCCCAGTCGGCAAGGAAACGTTTGATCGAGGGGATGCAAGCAGTGACGATGGACAGGTTTAAGGCGCAGGAAGTCCAAACAGAGGGTATGACTGCGTGCCAGGGGCGATCCTGCGGGTTTGAATGGTAGAAATCGTCGTACGCGACAATTGAGACCGCAGTGAATATGGGCGTGCTGAAAGACTTCCTGTCAGATGATGTAGGGGAGCGCGGTGGGAGCACTTACAGCAGTCTGATCGCGAACAGCAAGATCACCATCCAGCGCTTGCTAGCATTGACTTGCACTGACCGCATCATAAACGCAGGCAAGAGAACGATGGCCACGTCTGTCGCAATGTCGATAGTCCTCAGCGCCACTTGCATTGCGTACTGGTCGATGCAAGTCTCTGGGCCTGAATTCGGGCCGAGCACCCAACGATCGGGCCCGGAGCACTGGAAACCCAGTACAAACACGCCGACGACACACCACACAGCAATGACTCCAAGCATTGCATAGCAAGCCAACATCACGAACCGCAGAGGCTTGATCGCTATGACGAGCAGAGTCACCGCTGCTTTGGCGCTGGCTAATGCAAGCACGAGCAGAATGTTGGATGCGAAGAACAACTGGAACGCCATTAGCACCAGAGCCGTTGTGGTCGGGTATGAAACGGGCACCTACCTTGCTCAGCTCGGCGATTTCTGAATCCTGAAGATCCGTAACGTGTCGTCCCAGGCCATGGTCCGTGGCAACTGCTAAGGTTATCGTCTGGCCAAATGCAAAGACCTACGCAAATATTAGCCAAAGGCGAACTAAACCAAGAGTTCTGATCAAACGTACCATCGCTGCTATGATGGCAGCATCATTCAAGCCAAAATTTCGCGTGGTTGCAAACCTAGTCCAGAGCTTGACAACAACCGTTAAGGTAGAGATGATCAGAAGGGTGACCGCAGTTGCCAATGCGATCGGACCTCGATTGGTGGCCGTGATATCTTGGAGCGGCGGAAGGAGTGGCTCGTAGATGCCAGTATCACTACCCGACATGTTGAGAGGTCCGGCTGCGGTGAGGTGGTCGTGAATTGCGCGTTCGAGAGTGTCGTTGACGGAGTGGTAGTCGACACCAAGGAAAAGGATAGTATGGTACGGAGTATATCACTGCGGATCGCCCCAGTTCGAGGTGGACTTATGGGTCGAAGGCCAGACACCACGTTGTGGTGAAGAACTTCCTGGCCGACAGTCAAGGCGCTAGACAATTCCACAGGATGTCCCCGATGTGCTGAGGACGTGCAATGGGTCGCTGTACGTAGTTCAAACTATCCCCTGCCGGGTGTCAGGAACATGGCATGCTAATGCAGAACAGAACGCCAACGCAATCCCGGTTGCTTGTTTCTCCTGGAGCGGCGCCATTGCTTCACTTACCAGACCAGCCTTCGAGACCAAATCCGTCTCCAACCACGCACTGAGTTGGCCTCCGGTTCAGGTCGCTTGGCTTCGACGCTTCCCAGATGCCTCTGTTAGCGAGGTTTGGTGCTTGAGATTGTACTGTAACGTTGGCCGAACCCCGGGAGTGCCTTGGAATACCACACTGATCGACGCGGAGCTCTCTTGTTGAGCTCGGCGCTCCGTGTTGATGCAGGAACGAAACGATCAAGCGAGGCGAGTCCGCTCGAGACAAAGAGCAGTCGGGCTTTAGTTTGCAGCCTGATTGCCGGCACTCAGCCTCTCAGTATGATCCCGTACGTAGGCAAGGCCATTCGTCTGCTCGGATGGCGCGCAACATACATCCGTGCAGGGTAATTAATGGATCCTGCTGGGCCTTTCCTTTCTGGACTCCTGGCGTGCGTTTGGATGCGAAATTGCTGACCAGTTGAATCAAGTCGCGGAATATCCCTTCGCCCCAGAGGCTTCTGGCCAAGTGCTGCCGTCCCTGCAAGGGGATGCCACTCATCGAGCCAGCCTCAGGCGTCCCTACTTGGTAGACTCTGATAAGAATTATTGTGTACTGCTGATCTCTGAAAGTTTGCGATGATCTGGACGATAAGACTCTGTGAATTGGACTTTGATTCGGCTGCCACCACCACCACAGGGCCCACGGATATTGGCAGTGCAGATGGCCCAGGCGCTGTTGCCCAAGCCTTCTAGGATTCAGAGGAAGCAAACCCGGTCGATAGCACCGCGCTAACGGGAAAAAGCGGCCCCCTAAACAAAGGCCTGGGGAAAGCGAAAAGGTGACTCCGTAGGAGTATTAGTTGATCCACCAGCGACGACGAAATGCTATTTGCTTCGCTTGTCGATCGCGGCTTGGTAGAGGCCGAGGTCACATCTGAAAGAGGCGTGTGGCTGATGGGACACTCGTCACTTTCAATGACTGGTCGGGTCATGATGGCACGCCGCACTGACGCGACAGGCAAGGCTTGGCCACTGTCGTTGTCGATGGAATGCGGGAAGAGCCAATGTGAGTTGTACTCGTAAGGTGTCAAAGCTCAAGACTCTCTCACTCTTCTTTCAGTGCTGTTTCGATTGTCCATGGCGCATTCGCGCTAGATGAAAATGGGGACTGATCGGCACTCGGGGAACTAGGTTGCACGTCCGGTTGTTCCCGCCTAGACACAACTAGCGGCCCGCAGCAACACTAACTCTGTACGTACAGATTTAGGTGCCTACTGCGCATCAACTGCGTCTCAATTCACCAATAGCGGCAGTTGGTTGGGGTACTGTTTCCTGCGTACCAATGCAGACCCTGCCCTCTCTTATCACGCAGCTTCATCCTCGTACGGGGTATTGCTGCTTTGGTGTTAGGACGGCTTGGACATGGCCTCGATTGTCTCGCTCAGACAGCGTCTCCCCAGTAGCTCACGCCATCCCGACTGCTCGACATCGGCTGGCGCTCGTTCCGGTTCAGTGTAACAGTACGCGGCGGTGGGGAACTTCATGGTCTGGCTCAACTTCGAGGGCAGAGATCACTGACTGTGCGACCCGTACTCTGGAGATCGATGTCAGGGGCGCACAATGTCCCTTCCTCACCGTCTAATCGTCCTCCAGGCGAGGTCATTCCATTGGCGGGATGTCTCCAGACCTCCACTCCTACTTTCCTGGCCAAATCTGGCCTGGCTAACGAGGGTATACTCGAACCGATCGAGGCATTTGTTTTCCACCTGCTGTAGCTCTTATCAACCTCGCTGCTCCTTCGAACTTCCACGTTCTTCAGCACGCTTTGCTTGCCCTGCCTTGGATTAGACCCAATTTCGGCACGTTGGCCACGTTTTTTTCAGGGGAACTTCGGCAAGCATAAGCTGCAGCTTCACTCTTGTCCTTCTTTCTTCTTTCCTTCTCACCCCCTCAGTACCTTCTTTTGCAAGCTCAGCCGCTCGCGTCACTATCAGCGCCCAAGATGGAATCCCACGAGATGCTTCCCGTCAAGACGGCTCAAGTCAACATTGAAGATGAGAAGGGCCAATTTGAGACCCAGTATCCGGGCCACCGGACAGAAGAAACCAGAAACACGTCGACACGAGTCCGAGTACGTAGTCGGTGACGAAGTCCATGAACAGAGTACTGACCACGATTGCAGAGACTTTTCAGCTTTGCCCAGATCTTCTTCTTCGCGCTCAGTTACATGTCATCTTGGGAGGCCATTTCCTCGTACGCTCACTCCTCTGTTGTCAACATCAGCAAATGCTAATTGTACTCAGAAACATTGCATTCTTCTTCTGGAATGGTGGCCCACGCGCTCTTTCGTTCGGTTACTTTATCGTTATCACAGGTGTTCTGTGCCAGGTAGCCTCCATGGCTGAGATGGCTTCCGTACAACCCATTGCAGGTGCACAATATCACTGGACTCATTACCTGGCGCCCCCCCAGCACCGAAGATTTATTACATGGATGCAGGGTTGGATCACCTGGTTCTCCTGGATTTCGCTGCTGGCTGGCGTGGCCAACATTGCTGCGCTGATGATCCAAGCTCTTGTCATCGCAAGCTACCCAAATTACGTCCCTCACGGATGGCATGTGACGCTGATTATCTATGCCTTGCTCATTGTCCAGGGCTTGATGAACCAGTTTGCCTTCTGGACAATTCCGTGGATTGAAATGTTGTCAGGTCTTCTCCACGTCATCATGTGGATCGTTTTCGTCTCGGTTTTGGTCACCTTGGCCCCCCGGCACAGTGCTGATTTCGTCTTCTTGGAGAAGACAGCCCTTTCTGGATGGAACAATGAGTACATCTCCTTCAACTTGGGCATGCTCACGGCCACCTGGGGATTCGTCGGTAAGTAGTAACCTAGATAATTTGGACCAACATGTTCTGACCCGGAGACAACAGGATTTGATGGAGCTGTCCACATGTCCGAAGAAGTGCGAAAGGCGCGACATGCAGTACCGAGAGCCATGTTCTGGAGTATCGTCATGAACGGTGCCCTTGCTTATGGCATGGTCCTTGTCATTCTGTTCTGCTCTGGAAATGTCGACGACCTCCTGACTTCGGGATATCCGCTGCTCTTGATTTGCATCAACGCGACGCAATCTGTCAAAGCTGGTTCGGCAATGGTCGGTCTGTCGATGATTGTCACTCTGGCCTGCAACTTGGGCAGTATTGCATCCGCTTCTCGTCTGACCTGGGCCTGGTCTCGCGACGGGGCGTTGCCAGCATACTTCGCCAAAATCGACCCGAAGCACCGCATCCCTGTCAGATCAGTCTGGTTGCCAGTTTTTATCGTCATGTTGTTGGCTCTGCTCAACATTGGCAGCAGCATTGCATTCAACGTCATTGTTGCCCTGTCGACGCTTGGCTTGTACCAGTCTTACCTGATGGCCATTGCCTGCATGCTGTGGGCTCGATGGGATAGGCGAGTCGAGCCTTCGGGATGGTCTCTCGGTCGACTTGGTGTATACATCAACGTCTTCGCGGTCATCTACTCCGCATACATCATGGTCTTCCTCTGCTTCCCGTCGTTCCTCCCGGTGACGGCTTCGGGCATGAACTATGCGCTCCCTATCAATGCCTTTGTGCAGCTCGTGGCGTTGGCACTCTGGTTCATCTGGGGAAAGAAGAACTGGAAAGGACTCAACAAGAACGTCATTGATGCTGTGGTGGCCGATTCGGACCGAAACACGAAAGATTAAAGGCCAGGAGACCATATCACAACGTAAATTTGGAGAGCTCACCTTTGCATTTGGATTCTCGCTCCAGCACACACCCTCTTTTGACAACCACTTGCCACCCACCTCGGAAGTCTTGCAAGGCAAAAGTTGGAACTGGCGTACCGTAGGCGGACAACTTGCTTCTGCGTGTCAACATAGAACGAAGACTTTGTACATAAAATCAAGGCTTGCAGCCTATACAAATCGGGCAGTCTAGGATTGCTACCGCAGACCATAAGCCGCCTTCTACATTCCTTGCTATTGACATGATGATTCAGGTCGGTCAGGGTTGAACGCGCAGACATTGGCGAAAACTGGGAGTGAAGCGACGGAACAACATTGCTCCGTCAACACTGCCACCTGCCACCCTTGCAGTGTTCAATTTAACCGGGATGCAAGGACTTGACAACCACAACGTGACTCCACCTGGTATCGATAGAAACCATCGGCCGAGACTACCTTGTCGTTATGGCCGTGCAAGCTGTGCACGGTGATAGATGTCGGGCTGGAATTCGGCCTCGCGTTACCAGACACCCCACCAACCAGACTGATGATCTGCCCGAACTGATGAGCAAGGGATAAAACCACTCTGGACGTTGGGATGGATGCACCAAACGTCATGAGGAACAGTCTGGTCTGTACAGGGGAACAACATTGTTGTGCTGGGCCCAAGTTTGCACTTTGGCCCGCATATGTGGCATGGCCCCGGCGATACACTTCGGCGTGACTGCAATGCCTGCGTTGACTAGAGCAGCTCGAAACAGTCTTACAGATTGGAAACTCGGGCGTGCCAAGTCTGTCTGGCACGGTAGTAAGTTGTCCGCAACACCTCTATAAGACTGAGCCTGCTCCCTTGAGGGGAAAAGATGAGTATGAACGGCTCGGCGACTCACCGCGGTCAAGCCGCTTTTGTAACCACTCAGTCCACCGCGCCTCTCTCGTAAGCAGAGAAGGACTGTGTACCATGTAAGGGGCGTTTGGTAGCGCGAGATGTGGGGGGAACCAAGCGCGTTCGAAGATCCTCGTGTCAGTTATCTAACTGAATGTATCGAGATTACCACAATTGTTGTTGAAGGTGAAGTCTTCGCTCTCAGGTTGGCCATCGTTCGTGAAGACTGTGAAGCCATACTGGCCAGGGATGGTGTTGATGGACCTCGGCGCTACTAAAGTGCTGGTATCGGTCTCTGTGAGGGTCGTGGTGATGGTATCCTGCACTGCCCTTTGGTTGAAATCTGGCAATGGACTTTCCGAGACCGGGATGCTCAACCCCACCGGTGTCTCTGAGAGACTAGTTGCAGTCGTGACGGTGGAGGTCTGTGTCGAGGTTGTGAATGAAGCTGGCAGAGTGACAATCCAGACGTTTGCGACATAGGTGTGCCACTATGCGACCTCTCCCAGCTCCCGCGAGTCTGGGTTGAGTACAAGGCGATATCACCATTGGTTCCATCTAGGGCGAGTTGCCGAGCAATCTGAACTTATTCAAGCTCATCTTTGCTTTTGCGCAGTCGCTATTCTGTAGGGAGGAGGGCGCTGCCACAAGGCTGAGGTTATGTCATCCTGACGAGGCTGCAGCGTCCACTTCAATGTGCGGAGCAACAATTTGGTCTGCTCCACAAAAATTTAATCCCATCGTGTTCCTTCCTTCACCTCTAGACTGCGCAAAATGTACAATCAATAACAACCATCCTGTGCCGCTGGCACTCCCATAGAGCTGCAAAAACCCCAAGTCGATCTGCATCTTGATATACAGCATCAAAGGTCAAAATGTCGCGCCCTGAAGACCTCCTTCCTCCTGACCTATACTACGATGACACCGCCTCCGCTAAATACACGACGTCCTCGCGCATCCAGGCCATTCAATCCTCCATGACACATAGGGCGCTTGATCTCCTCGACTTGGCCACTCCATCACTCATCCTCGATATCGGCTGCGGCTCCGGGCTGTCGGGCGAAATCCTCTCCGAAGAAGGCCACATCTGGGTGGGGATGGACATTTCGCCCTCGATGCTGGACATCGCGCTTCAAAGAGAAGACGTCGAGGGGGATTTGTTCCTTGCAGACATGGGCCAGGGCATACCATTCCGGGCCGGCAGCTTTGATGCAGCCGTGTCGATCAGTGCTGTGCAATGGCTGTGTAATGCGGAGAGCAGCGGCGTGAGCCCCGAAGGCCGGCTGCGCAGGTTTTTCGACGGCCTGTACGCTTCGCTGAAGAGGGGTGGAAGGGCGGCGTTGCAGTTCTATCCCAAGAACGAAGCCCAGCGGAATATGATTTCCCAGGCTGCGGTGCGGGCGGGGTTTGGAGCGGGAATTCTGGAAGACGATGGCGGAACGAAGAACGTCAAGACCTACCTAGTCTTGAGTGTCGGCGGGGGAGATATTACCGAGCGGGTGAGGGGAATGGAGGGCGTGGATGTGGAGGATGGGCGCCGGATCAGAGAAGCGAAGATGGCGATGAAGGGCAAGGCAACTGCCAGTGATAGTAAGGGGAGTAAGGCCTGGGTGTTGCGGAAGAAGGAGAAGATGAGGGGCAAGGGCAAGACAGTGAAGTCGGATTCCAAGTACACAGGCCGGAAGAGAAGAGTGAAGTTTTGAACGAGCCATGCGCCTTGCCTTCGCCTTTGGCCATGATTGAAATGATGAGATGAGATGAGATGAGACGAAATGAGGGCACGAGGACATGTGTCGCCAATTAATCCCAGGTTGACGAATGCACCTGCTGGCATCGAAGCTGGGACAGCGACGGACACTTGAACTGGCCAGGGCGATGCTGGAAAGCTGCGTCGCCAGCGACGGCGCTTCGTCCAACCATGGCGACCGAGGCAGATGAACCACCCGACGTGGGTTGATGCTACGCACACACAGAAGAGCAGGTCGTCCCGTGCGCAAGGTTAAGGCAATCCTGCAGAGCAGTACGGGTCTGATTGCCGAATGCTCGCGGATCGGTAATGTCGGAAACAAAAGAACAGAACGCTCAAGCCAAAGACAGAAGATTGGAAGGTTATTGCAATAGCACCTACTGCATTGCACTGCAATCTGGGATGATCCGCCTCTGTGATGTCCGCTACTCAAGTAAGCGACCGAGCGAGCCCAGTCTGCGCCCCCAAAACAGCCTTCCTTTCAGCAAGACGAGCACTCTCGAATCCAGCAATCCAACCTGCCCTGTGGAGACCTGAGTATGTATGAATCATTTCCTATCATTCCCCATGCCATTCGTTATTCGTGGTTTCATCAGCCCTGCCAGTGCCTCGCTCCTGGCTCATCCAATGATCATCATCAGAGAAGTCGCCTCATCTTGCACTGAGCTCAAGCGTCTTCGTCCTGGGTGTGGGCCTTGACTTCCTTGTCTTCACTACCGGGAGCAGGCATACTGGTCTTCGACTTTTTGCTTGGAGTCTCTCCTCCGCCGGTGGCCTGGGCTTTCTTGGTGGGTGACTTTCTCTTCTTGGTTGGAGTTGTCGAGGTGCTGCTGTTGGTTTTGGCCCCTGCGGTTGCTCCTCCGGCAGCGCCATCGCCATCACCCAAGGCGACGATCTGATCATTCACAAATTCGTAGCCCAGGTCCTTGACCATTCTGCGGAATTTCTGCTGACTGCCGAGGAAGGCTGGTGGTCAGCATGGTGAACAGACAAAGGGGACGGATCTTCGGAGGCCAGTCAGGTCCAGCTCAGCTCAACTCACGCATTGTCTGGCCTCGAGATACCCTCTTCCGCCGCGATGGCCTTCCAATCCGGCTTCGACGTCTCGGTGTGCTTCAGAACGCGCATCACGAAGGCGAGCTTCTCCGCGACCTTGTCTTCTGGGGTTGCCATGACCATGGTGGATGAACTGGGAGCGTGGTCACAAGTTGAAAGATACAAAGGGAATTTCAAGTGAGTCGGGTTGAGAGGGTGCTGAAGTTGAAGATGTGTACCTAGGTATGTGTGTGAGTGAGAGGGAGTGGTGAGGGTGAAAGGTATGTAAGATGAGCAAGCAGGTGAAGCAGAATGTGATTGCAGATACAATAATTTCAGGTCATGAGGTGCTGTAGGTCTCTCTATCCTGTTATCCATGTGCAACCCTCTCTGTACGTGCTGTGCGTGTTTCGGTATCCAAGCTGATATCTATCTGAATAGATATTTCTTGGCCTTCAGTGTCTCATGCAATCCTTCGCGCACGTCAATCCTGCTCTCTCCTCCAGGAGCGTGTGTGAGATGTTGTCTGTATGTCAACGTGTTCGTTGGCATCCTCGAGACCTTCCCCCCCGCGTCATTGCACCGTCACATTCATGAAGTACTGGAGATGGCTAGCGAGCTTCAGTTTCCTTCATCTAGAGCCTCCTCCTCCTCCTTAACCCGGCCCTTACCAACACGCTTAGGACCACCAGCAGGCTGGCTGGCCTTCCTCTTTTTGGTGCCCACCTCGCCCCCAGAAGTGTCCTTCTTCGCAGGCAATTTTCGCTTCCTTCCCTGTTGCGGCGGAGTTGAAGATTGAGTCAGAGCGCCATCTCTGCCAGCTCGTTGGTCTTCTCCACCCGGGTCCCCCACGACCTGGTTGTTCACGAGCTTGTGGCCTGCTGCCTCGACGATCTGGCGGAACTTGCGCTGGCTGTGTTTGTATGCAGGTGTAAGTCAATTAGTCAATCGGTTAGATTAGAGGTATATTGGACAGCGGGCGTGTAGATAAAAGTGAAAACAAGTCAAGACTAAAGTATCTTGAGAGAGGACTAGGGCTTACGCGTTGCTGGGTTTGCTGATTCCTGCTTCTGCCGTGATATATTCTTCCAGTCTGGGTTCATCTCCGTGTTCTTCAGCACCATCATTAGGTAGGCGACTTGGTCAGCGTTCAATTCGGGCATTGTGACGGTCTCCCTGCTTAGTACGTTGATTCGAGAGGCAAGGGGATAGATAGATGGGAGATTTCGGGCGTTTGAAGCGCTTCCAGGGAGGAGAAGAGTATGGGTGAAGTGATCAAAAAGGGTGAATGTGAATGCTGATGTCAAGGTGAAGTTCAAGGCGAAAGTGCGAGGATGGAAAGAAGTGTAAGAAAGAACTGACGACACAGCAAGGTGAAACAGGCCGTGTTCAAGTTCACGGCTGTTGTTTCCAACGACCAGATCAACTTCTGTTGGCGCTTGTGTCTCCTCAGCTCCAGCACTGGTGAGTGAGTGGGCTTTGATATTCATTCAAGTCCCTTGATCTGCACAGCCCAGTCAAGGCCATTGTGTTGTTGAGAGCCGGCTTTGATCTTCAAGAACGCTGCCAGTTCCGAGCCATTCCTCGCCAAACTCAAGACAATGATTACGAGGATGAACATTTGCTTCAGGCCTGTTCGTCTTTGACCTCCTGCTTGACTTGTTCCTTGACCTCTTTCTTGACCTCGTCGCCATCGCTAGCCTGTTGAGCGAGCTTTGACTTCTTGCTCGGAGATCCTGTGGGAGCTTCCTTGCTTGACTCGTCCTTGATTGCCTTTTCTTTCTTGGTCGGGGACTTTCTCTTCTTAGTCGGGGTTGCTGTCGTACTCTTTGCAGCGTCCCCGGTGCTGTCTAGCTCGACGATCTGGCTGCCATTCATAAGCTTGTATCCCGCTGCCTGGGCGATTTCGCGAAGCTTGCGTTGACTGGATATCCCGGCAGGCAGTGGTTAGTTCGTGCCCAAGTCGATAGAGACCGCAATGGACGTTGTACTCACGCGTTGCCGGGAAGGCTGATGCCCGCCTCCGTCGCAATTGCCTTCCAGTCTGGCTTCAGCTCCGAGTTCTTCAGAACCATCATCACGAAGGCGAGCTTGTTGTCTTCGGTCGACGCCATGATTGATGGATTGAACGATGTCTGTGTGATGTTGTACGTAGAAAATTGGGAAACGAGGTGCACGAATGGTTAGATTCGAGCTGGAGAAGACAACAGTAGTAGAGAAAGGAAAAAGATGGTCAAGTCTCGAGACCAGAAAAATCGTGAATTTCGAGGTCCGGCATCTCGATCACCTCGCGTTCCTCGAGTCTTATCGTTATGTGCCTCGCAAATGTGACCAGCACCCACTAGATTCAGATTCAAAGCATGATGAACGCCTCTATCCCATGCAAGAGACAACCGACTTTTGGTACAGCCAAGCGCCGACAGTAAAGTCCGCAAACCATTTGATAAAGAAGCAATCCGGGCAAGATCAGTTGAGGCCGGAAGTCGAATCGACTTGATCCATCCAAAAAGCAATGCTCATCGTCATCAATCTTTGTCCTTTCTCTCGAATTGACTGTTTGTGGGCAACTGCGGCTCCGAACTTTCGATTTCCGATGGCTGCTGTTGTTCCGGATCAAACGCGACGATCTTCTTCTCCCCTTCTCCCAAGTCAAGGACTATGTTCATGCCATTCTCATCCACACGCACGCCACTTCCCACTTTCACAGCCTTGGGTTTGACATTTACCTCCGCCAGTGGCTCTTGGCTCCTTTGCCACCCCGTCATAAAGACTTTACTCCCCGAGATGTCAAACATGGGCAGTGGGTGCGCTTCGGTGTTGAATACAACCGTATCGAGAGGGAAGAAGTCGTCATCCGAGAAAAGAAGGTAAAAATACTTGAGCGTCTCTGCCAACCAGAAACTCTCCATATTGTCCCGCCTTCTTCGGTCCTTGACTGGATTCTCCATGACAGTGTCGATAGAAGTGTACGCATACACTGTCCCTTCAACTTCATCAACCACTTTGGTGTGTTCGCGGAACGCTTCGAACATTTCCCATCCCCATTGCCGGTATTTCTTATCCTTGGTGATGCGATACATGTAGAAGAGGGACTCGACCGTCTCAGGTCGTTGGAGGTTGTGCACGTCGTTTGTGTGGATGTCATAGTCGGAACGCCATGCAGCGTCAGGGCCGTCTGTAAGATCAGCGGACTGTGGTGGTGACCAGTTTGGATCTAGGTGTGCTTGCCACTGCGGAGCAGGATTGTCCACGTGGAAGTAGGCGATCTCAGGCGCAAGACCAGTCGGCGTCACTTTGTACATGCCCCAGCATGTTTTCATCACCTCTTCGGCGAGCTTGAGGTTTTCGTCTTGTTTGGTTGTCCATCGGCTCCCAAGCCTGGCTTTGGCTTGCTCGACGGTTTGTCCACCTGTCACGGCCAATGCGATGGTTCCTGGCATGAAGCACACCAGGTGATCCATCTTGGCGGTCATGGGACCATGAAGGCCATTCTGCCTTTCCGCGAGGACAGTTAACGATGCCTGCCTAGAATAGGTGACTAAGTGTTTCTTGATGCCTTCGAGTGCCTCTTCCCACATCTCCTGATACACGGTCTCCACACCACCAGTTTGCAGGTATTGTTTGATCAAGTATTCGTAATAGCTGTCGCCTCGAGATCCTAGACGTATGTTGTCGCCCCGAAACTCGCCGGTCGAGGGATATATGTATATTGGTAATAGACCATCTTCGCGCTTTTGGGACTCGATGACCTTGATGACCTGCTCCGCTTTTTGCCAGTAGATCGGCTCGCCCGTGATCTTGGCGATGTACTTCATCTCAAGTTGCAGAGTCGCAGCCTCGGCAGTCGAAGACGCGCCTGCATCGAGATGCGAGGCCGCGCCCCAGGACGTATTGAGATTCACAGAGGCGTAGGGTATTCCTGAGGGCGATTCGTAGGCGCCCATGAGGCGGTCCGCAAGGTCAGTGGCCTTTTCGATATAGAGATCCTCGCCTGGTTGGTTGGTGTCATCATCACGTTGCGGCGCAAGGTGCGGGAACGTGGTGGATATATAGTAGGCGGATAACAGCCCGCCGAGCATACGGATGGTTGTTTCAAAGGTATTGACTTCGTGGTCCGCTGTGTAAGAGAGCGAGGTAGATATCCATTCTCTTGCTTTCGCAACGTGCGAGGTCAGGTTCATCATCATGGCAGTATCCAACGCGTCCACAATGATCCAGCCCATTCCGCCCTCAACCATGTTTTTTCCCCGGCGGGACACGGGTTTGTACTCATCCATCCCCCAAGCGTACTTTTCGTAGCCTTCCCATGATGTCTTGAACACCTCTTTCACGGCCTCCCTTTGTTCTGTCCAGTCCTCATCTTGGAAGAAGGAATGGCGATGCTCCGCCGGGTCATAGTATAGTCGACTGCTCCCAGGTAACCAGCCCATCCACCATAGAAACAGTAATGATGCAGAGCCAATCAATGCCAGTACTCGTTTCTGCCCCAGCAGCCCGTGGCCTTTCCGCCGGCTTGAAGGGAAATGTGGCTTGTCCTTATACATCGGAAGGTCTCTGGTCTCGCCGAATATATCATTGATCTTAGATGTGATGACGCCGGGAGTTCCTCCTTTTGCATGTCCATTACTGCCGTTCTTCTGCCGCCAATAGGTGTCTTCGTACGCGCGTTGAGACTGGTGAACGACGGGGACATTGTGGGGGGCTTGGAACGACATTGGAGGGTGAATGGAATCTACCGACGGTCCTCATTTGGCTTGAGTGTCTGGCAGGTGACCGCAATGGCACAAGAGCGTTTTCAAGGGGAGCGACAGGCCAAACAATGCATTGCAACAATCCAAAAGACCCAAGAAGTAACCTGTTCGATAGTCGCACAGGTCTAAGCTAACGTGGCTTCGAATGGAAATGTGAGGTGGACGGATATCGTCTCCCTGCCGAATCCCTTGGCTCACTGCCCAGCCAGCAGGCGAACTATCAAAACCTTCTACTACACCTTCAAAACCTGTTTTGTATACTAACCAGCAAAGAGCCCATCCTTTGGAGCACAATCTACGTGCAACGAGGCGACAGCAGTCCAACTTAAAAAACACTTGACTCTGCCCAAGCTGCAATAATAGACACCGCAATGAGCTCGACACCGCCGCCTGAGCGGCGAGTCCTGCATCTCGAAGCCAATGACAGGGCCTGTGTTCCCCTTTCCATGCCCGGGAACGGACGATCCTTGAATGTCCCGCTTCTCATACTTAAGCCAACTGGTTATCTGTGGCTGTGTGGCCCATAAGGGACCGCTGGCCCAATCGTCTTCGGTACCTGTTGAAGGCAATGCGGGTCGATACTACACGAAGACCGACAGCTCTACCTCGTATGTGCCCGCCTTTTCCTGACTTTGATTCTAGCGCTCTCCTCTTAGTAGCCGTGAGACGAGAGACTCGACTATGGCAAGACTAGGAAGCGTAAGCTTGATGCAGACGACAAATTCGGCCCAGTGGTAGCTCCCTGTGCTCGAGCGTTCGATTTCACATTGCTATTCGAACAGAGCATCCTCTCCATTGCTCCGGATGCCCTCTTCATCCTCGTTGCAACTTGTCGAATATGGTTTCTTCTACGACAGCCACGGCGCATCGGCAAGCATGGCTGGCTACCGATTGCCAAAGCAATCAACGCGTGCCTGCGAATCGTTCCTCAGCTGGGGCTTTTGGTTCTCTACAGCAGGGCTCGCTCGGTGGCAAGTACTGAACCTATCCCTGCAATTGTGCTCGAAATCTGCGCTGCTGTCTACTTCCTCCCACTTTCCTATCTTGAGCACTACCGTTCGATTCGGCCTTCAACAATTCTCATTTGCTACCTCCTGTTCTCGGTGCTACTCGACCTTCCGCAAGCTCGGACCTTATATCTTCTACGGGAGAGTGGCGTTCTCGCGGGAATGTATACAGCCATGGTTGCTGTCAAGGCAACTCAGCTCTCATTTGAAATCTGGAACAAGAAACCCCTCCTAGAGGCGCGTTACCACACCTTACCGACGGAGAACACTAACAGCATCCTGAGCCGTGCTCTTTTTCTCTGGGTGAACAAGCTCTTTATTCGAGGATTCAGAAAGGCGACCTCTTTCGAAAACCTCGGAGCAATAGACAGCGAGCTTGGATCCGCTGCTGTGCACGAAAAGATACACCTGGAGTGGTTGAAGCGAGATCGCTTAGCTGGATGGTCCCTTGTAAGGTGTCTATGGAATGCTTTGAAATGGTCTGCTCTCTCGCCTATACCGGCCCGCCTATGCTACGGCGGCTTCATATTTGCCCAGCCATTTCTCATATCTAGAGCCACACAATATCTGAGTCAACCCAGGGCGAATCAGGACACCGGGCATGGCTTGATCGCAGCTACTGCATGCATATACACTGGGATTGCGGTAAGAAAGCGATGTTTTGTGGTGTTTTCTTGTGTGCTGATTGCGTGTGTTCCCAGATTTCGACAGCCTTGCACAAGCATCAACTCTATCGGCATATAACTTTGGTCAGGAGTGCCCTCGTCTCCATAATTTACTCGGAGAGTCTGTCCATGGAGGACAACATCGATGACCCTTCCGCTGCAGTGACACTCATGAGCACCGATGTGGACCGTGTCTGCCAAAGCCTGGTTGTGCTCCATGATCTTTGGTCCCGACCGCTGGAATTGGCGGTTGGGATAACACTTTTGGCACTGCGGATAGGCTGGCTCTCTGTGATGCCCCTGCTGGTTGTTGTTCTCAGCATCACTGCGGACTCGAAGGTCACCGTCGCGATCGGCGGGAAGGTTGGGATCTGGAACGACGCGGTCCAACAGCGAATATCGCTGACGACGGACGTCCTGACGTCCATGAAAACCGTGAAAATGCTTGGGCTGACTAAATCTATGCATGCCATGCTGCAGAGCGAGAGGGTGCGTGAGCTGAGCTTCCAAGCGAAGTTCCGCCATTCGACAGTCTATCTGAACACGCTGGGTAGGAGCAACGTCTCGGTTCTAATCGAACATCTGTTGACCACCAATGAACAGGGAATGTTCCACCCGCCCTGGCGGCTGCAATCACCTTCATCGCCTTCGCCATCAAATCACATGTTGACGGCTCGGGCTCCCTCAATGCCTCTCAAGCTTTTACAAGCCTTGCTCTCATTTCTCTAGTCACAACTCCCGCCGCCGAAATACTGACGGCCTACCCTGCGGCAGCGTCTTGTCTTGGCTGTCTCAAGAGGATTGAGGCACACCTTGCGAGATCTCAACGCCAACAAAGTCCTGACGCAGTCGAACTGGTTACCTTTCCACATGAGCAGAGTGATGGACATGATCATTCATCCGATTTCAAAGATATCTCTTATTCCAGTGTTTCAACACCAGTCAACTTACGGTGTCTCTTTCGGAATCTGGATCAAGTCCTCAAGCCCCAGACCTCCACTTTTGTTGTTGGGCCAGACGGCTCAGGCAAATCGACACTTCTGAAGACTCTGCACGCAGAGCTACGCTTCTCAGCTCCCGGGCTGCCGTCTGCGAGGGTTTCCTACTGTGAATAAGTTCCCTGGCTATTTACGGGAACGATCCGCGAGAACATATGCGGTCCGAACCCCGGTCCTCTTGATGAGGCATGGTACCTGTCAGTGCTTGCAGCTTGTGCTCTACGTGACGAGCTACTTGCCCTGTCTCATGGCGATTTGACACACATTGATGCAGCAGCTGCTGCACTCAACTTCGGTCAGAAACAACGCATCATACTTGCTCGTGCGCTTTACCAACGCCCGACTTTGATCTTACTCGACGATGTGTTGAGCGCTTCCGAGCAGCAGGTAGAGGGCTTCGTTATGAAGGAGCTACTCGGACAAGATGGCTTGCTCCAAAGGCTCAATGCTGCAGCCGTCGTTGTCACGCGCACCAGACGCTTCAATGGAATCGCGGACAATTTGATTACGATAGACCAGCAGAGAAACATTCAGCTGAGCACAAATAACCCTAAATTAGACGACTTCAACTTTAGCAGCGAAGCAAGACGATGTGAAGATCACAGGGCCATTAAAGGACTGAATCCGTCTAATGATAATTGCACGAGCAATCAGACCATTCCAGGAACCAACTCACTGCGGAAAGTCGATCGGAACGACAGTGACTTTGGGGATTACGCTTTCTATTTCAAGAGTATGAGCTGGACATGGGTCGTGTTATTCTTCTTGTTTGCGGCAACTCAGACAGTATGCTACTATATGTCGCAAGTTATCCTGCAGTGGTGGACGGCTGATCGCGGGATGAATGTTGCGAGATGGACGCCCCTTTACTTTGCGATGGCATGTGCGAATGCTGTGTTCTTCGGAGTCACCGTCTGGACCATGTTCCTCAAACTTGTGCTGGAGTCTGCTACCCATCTGCACCGGGTATTACTCGGCACTGTCACCAATGCCACCTACCTGTTTCTTGCGAGTGCCGACGTGGGCGTCACGCTCAACAGGTTTAGCCAAGACATGACTCTGATCGAATCACAACTACCCACCGGCGTACTATGCACGACTATCTATCTCTTCTGGACAATCGGATCTCTTGCATTGATATGCACTGGATCGAGCTGGATGGCTCTGACGGTGCCTACTATGCTAATGGCATTGTTCTTAGTTCAGTGGGTATACCTGCGCACGTCACGCCGGCTCCGGTTAATTGAGTTAGAATTGAGGAGTCCGCTGTATACCCACTTCCTCGATACCATCAAGGGCTTGTCCGCCATACGAACTCTTCATTGGGAGCAACAGTTCACAGGATCCATGATCAGCAAACTCGACGACTCTCAGATACCCTACTATCTACTCTACTGTGCGCAGAGATGGTTACAGCTCGTTCTCGACCTGATCATCGCCGCACTCGCTGTGATCGTCATGACTCTAGCTGTCAACTTACGAGGCTCTACCAATGCAGGATCTCTTGGTCTATCACTTAATAACATTCTGAGCTTTAACGATATTCTTTCTTTTCTGCTGCAGTACTGGACGCAGCTGGAGGTGTCGCTGGGTTCGATAGCCCGGATAAGACAGTTCGCAAAAGAGACGCCGGTGGAGCGTTCCTCATCAGCGCACGGCCTTCTTCCCCCGACGTGGCCCGACAGTGGCAGTATCGAGGTTTGCGATGTCAGTGCCGGCTATGGTACGTCGAAGGAAGTCTTGCGGCACGTCACCATGTTAATTCGATTGGGCGAAAAGATTGGCCTGTGTGGGCGGACAGGAAGTGGCAAGACCGCCTTACTGCTCCTTTTCTTGGGCTTGTTGGAACCATCACAAGGCTCGGTCAGAGTAGATGGCGTGGATCTCAGATCCATCCCACTTGCAGATATCCAAGCACGTATACTCACCATTCTGCAAGATACCTTGCTGGTCCGGCGGAAGACAGTGCGTTTCAACGTGGACCCAGATACCGATACAGAGGTGCTCTCAGCGTTCTCGCGCGTGGGTCTTTGGCCAGTCCTGGAAAGGAAAGGCGGACTGGAAGCCGTTCTCACTTCAGAACTCTTATCGGCGTCACAGAGACAACTCTTCGGCATAGCACGTTTGCTGCTGATGAAGGACGAGAGAAATAAGAGTTTTGGCGACGGAAAGCAGAAGCAACGCGGGGCAGGCGGCGTACTTCTTCTCGACCATGCCACAAGCAAACTGGAGACCGCAACGAGGAAAGTCATTCGACGCTTGCTCCAAGAGGAGTTTTCCGGATATACAATGGTCACTGCTGTCGCCCCGGTTCAGCTTCACACAATCTTGGACAGTGACCGAATCGCTGTCCTTGATGGCGGAAGCCTTGTTGACTTCGGGCCGGCGGAGGACCTGCTTGCAAGAGATCCGGTTTTCAAGGGGATGTATGAGGCCATCGGAGAGGACGAGCCTTGAAACATACTGCGGCAACCCGCCGCTGCTGGCCCATCCATGGAAATGCGGCTGGTCGCCGACCTCGCTGTCTGTCCCCACTTAATGACAACACAACGGTACGTGTCTCCAGCCTTCTCAGCCGATCTCTCGTGCCCCAGTACAAGGAAGTTCTGGAAACAGTTGCAGAATGGTAACGTTTTTACCCCGTAGTTACTCTATACAGCACGTCTAGAACTCTATAGGCGACTCGGGGCTTTAATGCTCTTCACATTTATGTTACTCCGACCCTTATTGGCTGTTGCTTTGCCTTTCGACAAACCCTCTCCCCGCGTTTTTCCCCAGGTCGCCCCGTATCATCCTGTGGGAGGCCCAATGGCAACACGCTCTTTGTCAAGCAGACGGAGTTCGTGCGGACATGGGCGGAGGAACCAAGGCTTTACACATATATCACCCCGCTCAGGATTCCCATTGGCGAAGCTGCATGAATCCGGGTCCGCGGCCTCTCAGACGCAGCTTGCTCAAAACGAATCTTCGATTCATGCTGGCTGCAGCGGGGGACACCCGGGTGGCAGTGTGGCCGCGGCAAGGCTGGCATTGTCTCGTATATACGAAGCCCTTCCCCTCAACGACACGAACTCGGTACTTCACCGCCTCGTTGGGCTGAACCAGCACTACAGAGATACAAAAGCAGACAGAGCCATCTAGGAGGCGAACAGATCCGTGCAACCAGGCAAGCAAGCAGGACCGTTGATTTGACTCTTTCAAAATGGCACTCCTCAGCTCCGAAGTCACCACCCGGATGGCCGTGGTCCTTCTCCCTCTACTCTTCATTTACTGGCTCCTCTATCCGTGGTACTTCTCCCCCTTACGAAAGATTCCAGGTCCCTGGTGGGCAGGCTACACCAAATGGTGGCTGTGAGTATTCCTCAAACCCTTGACCACTTCCCGTCTCCGATGTGGGATCCGAACTCTAACAATGGAGCAGCGTCTACAAAACCTGGGCCGGAGTGCGAGCAAAGACCATCCATGAGCTCCACCTGAAGTACGGACCATGGGTCAGAGTCTCACCGAACGAGATCTCGACCTCGGACAGCAAGGCCATCACGGCCATCTACGGCGTCAACTCGGAATTCACAAAGACCGAGTTCTACCAGTACCAACTGCGCGGCATGACGGATGCCAAACCTGAGCTCTTCACCATGTCGGACCGGAAAGCACACGCCAAGCGACGCCGCGAGTTGGCCCATCTGTTTTCCATGTCCACCATTACCGAGTACGAGGACATCATCGAGAGGAACGTGCGTGAATGCCTGGACCTCATCGCCGCCGAAGGCAGGGAAGGCAAAGCCAGCAACCTCTACGACTGGTGGCACTACCTCTCTATGGACATTACGTGCGAACTCTGCTTCGGCTTCGGCTTCGACATGCTCCACAAGGGCGCGGACAACCCGTACATCAAAGACATGTACGGGTCGCTGACCATCGAGCCCGTGCGATGGCACTTTGGCTGGCTGAACAAGTACGCCAGCTACGCACCGTTCAAGTTCGTCCGCGACGCCGAGGCCTGCAGCGTGCGCGGCTACCAGCGCGGCACCAAGATGGTGCGCGAATACAAGCAAAAGGAGGACAAGGGTCGCGACAAGGACCTCCTCCAGAAGATGATCAACGCGCGCGACGAAAACGGCCAGCCCCTCCCGGACGAGGACCTCAACGTGCAGTCGACGAGCTTCATCCTGGCCGGCTCGCACACGACCTCGTCGTCCCTGACGTGGATCGTGTGGCGCATCCTCAAAAACCCCGACATCCACCGCAAGTTGAACGCCGAGCTCGACGCCGCGCTGGGCACCCACGACCGCAAAGCCATCCCCCCGCACGCCAAACTCGACTCCCTCCCTTATCTGAACTGCATCATCAAGGAAGGGCTGCGCATCGACACCTCCGTCCCGGGCTCGACCCCGCGCTACGTGCCCCCCGAGGGCGCCGTCATGAGCGGCTACGTGCTCCCGCGCGGCACCATCGTCTCGGTCCAGGCGTACACCACGCACCGCGACCCGGACGTCTTCCCGGACCCGGACCGGTTCTGGCCCGAGCGCTGGCTCGACGAGACCGCCGAGATGCGCCACCTGTACGTCCCCTTTGGGGCCGACGGGCCGCGGAAGTGCATCGGCATCCACCTCGCGTATATGGAGCTGCGGGTCATTTTGGCCGCCTTGTTCCATCGCTTCGACCTCAAGTTCATGGGCGAGGTCACCGACGAGAGCATGGATATGCATGAGTTGTGGCTGGCCGCTCCTGTGGCGCAGAATTTGAGCATCCTCGCCACGGAGAAGGAGTGAGTGAGTAAGCTCATCTCAAGGTACGGCACGCGCTGCCACTGTACGGGGTGGAATGGATGGATGCTGCCGTATATGTATTGCAATCGATGGATGTGTACGGGTGAATCAGTGAGTGGGTGGACCCGTTTTAGCTGCATCAAGGCGGATGAAGAGGAAAGTGAGAGAGCAATTATGGTCGATATGTGGACCGTAACAATCGACACCGGCACCGATACAAACATGGATACAGGACATGGACATTGCTATCACGAAAAAAACGCAATACATTGTAATGAACGATTGTTTAGAACTGTTCGAATGGCATTTCATTTTGCGGCATGATAATCATTCGCCACGTCAAGTCCTCCGTTTTGTCCAGCATGCTTCGACTGTACCTTCCTTCTCCATTCTCCCTTCTCCCTCCTACGGTCTACAGTCTACAACGTATACCTGAAACTGGGGCTCTTGTCGCCCAAATCAGCGAGCTGCTCGTCCGAGTATGATTCCGCGGCACCACTCCGCTCCCTCTTCTTATTGATGACGCCGTAGGAGACGCGCAGCGTGATGACGGAACCGAGGCCCAGGACCACAAACATGATCTCCAGACCATGGCCGAGGAGGTACTTCGGGGCATCCACGCTGCGGTAGAAGTTGCTGGCCATTGCGCCGCCCAGGTTTCCTATGAATTGAATTTTTCTCGTTAGCTTCCTCGTCGTCGTAGTTACCACAACCAGCGGGCGAAATGCCAACAACACAGGAACGTCTAGCCGACGTTGGGCCCAAACCGCTCTAACTCACCTAGTCCGATTTGCAGCGCCATGCCCGCAGAGCGTTTATAGCTCCCGGCCAGGTTATTCGCGATCCAGGTCACGTTACCAGGGAAGGCCGGGTAGATGCCGCAGGTGGCGATGAAGACGCCGGCGTAGACCACGCCCGGGATGTCGCCGGCCGCGGAGCCGGAGATGGCGATGATGAAGCCCACGAGGATGGCGCACATGGGGAAGAAAATGTACGGCCAGCGCGAGTCGCCGCGCTTGGTGGCCCGGTCGGAGAGGTAGCCTACCACAATGGCGAGGATGGCGGCCGTGATGTAGATTGGGATGGTCAACAATTGTGCCGTCGTCGAGGTATAGCCCAATTCTTTGATAATGGTGGGTAGGAAGAGCGAAATGCCGTACAGCGGGCATACGATACCCCAGTACATTAAGAGCGACAGGTAAAGTTGCCAATCCGTAAGGGCTATTAAGGTTAGGGCTAAGTTGATTAGATGTGGGATTTATAACTTACCTTTACGGACGAATTTCCATTCGAAGTGGTCGCTCTCGGCGATGAGCCTGCCGCTCTTCTTGCTGCCCTGATACTTGAGTCGGTGCACGACCCAGGCCTTCTCCTCTGGAGTCAAAAAGGTGGCGGTGTCGGGGAAGTCGTAGAGGAGGAAGAAGGCCGCAAAGGCGACGGCGACGGTCAAAAGGCCCTCGAGGATGAAGATCCATCGCCAGCCCTCTTGTCCGCCGACTCCATCCATCTTCACGATCGCGTAGGCGAGCAGACCGGAGAAGGCGCCCGCTACGCTTGCCGCGCTGAAGAACAGACTCTGGCGGAAGGCAAGTTCTTCGGTGCAATACCCTGGTTAAAGCACGCAGGGTGTTAGCGGTGGAAAAGGTGTCAAGGGGGTTGGCGATCCAAGCAGCAGAAAATCCCACTCACACATTGTCAGATAGTAGGCAACACCAGGATAGAGCCCGGCTTCGGTTACACCAAGGAAGATACGGGCAATGAGAAGGCCGTGGTAGTTTTGAACGAGTCCCATCAATGTCATGACGGTGCCCCACGCGACCATGATGGAAGGGAGCCAGATCGATGGTCTGAAGCGTTTGAGGAGTAAATTCGAAGGGATCTCAAATGCGCAGTATGTGAAGAACTGCGAAACAAGACTCGATTAGTTTGCAACCGTGGACGGGATCGGGAGAAGTGATCTAGAGTAGGAACTCACGAAGACAGTGGCGCAAAGATTATACTCCGGGCCCGAAAGGTTCAGGTCGGTTTGCATGCCTTGGATTTTTGCATCTGTAACATCTCGTTAGTGTACCATTGTTAAGGGGACAAGGAAAATCAGAGCTTGAAAGGCTGTACAGGCCTTGCAAGATAGGGGAAACTCACTTCCAATGTTCCCTCGGTCGAGGAAGGAGAGCAGATACAGGATGGCGAGCATGGGAATCAGTCGCAAATCCATCTTCCGGAGAACCTTTTTGGAATCGACCGTCGAGGTGTCGATCCCTTCTCCCGTCCAATTTGGGTCATGATGCTTGGATTTCTTTGACAACTGCGGAACATATTGTCAGCAGTGGACAGCAGGTCGACGTCAGAGCCGGCGACAGAGCGCACGGTAACGTACAGCATGATCGTAGACGACATCCTTTTCAGTGAGAGATGGTTTCTCCCCGGGTTCCTGTGCCATGGCTGAGAGCGGTGCGGTACGGTGTCTGCTTAGTTGTTTTGCTGCTCAGAGAATTGATGCGACGAGGGTTGGAAGAGCGCACTGGTAGGTCAAGCGACGATCCAGGGCATCAGCATGCTCTATATAGGCAGGCACATGTTTCCGGCAATTACATGTTGCAATCATGGATCTTGGCCTCTGACATGCGCCTAGACTGCGGAAGCGAATAACCCTGCTTCACTCCACATTTTCTCCGCGTGGCTGCGGAGGTGGTCCCCTTGTGGCTGCCCCTGGATGGCGCTGTTGAAGGGAGGTAGGGGTTGCTCTCTCGGCGCGGCGCCGTCAGTGGCGGAGAATGGAGCCCTACTGCCCGGATCCGAAGACTTTCGCCTATGGTGGGCTCTAATTGGGCACGAGTCCTTCTTGAAATCTCATTCTCACCTGATGGGAATGTGCAAACGGCAAAACGTTTGGTCCCGGATCCGGTTGCAACGTGGCGTACCCTGCCAAGTCGCTTGGTACGAGGCTTCCCGTAGTGACGAGTGCTTCGAATGCTTCGCTTTGGCGGAGTATGCCCCAGAGATCTCATGATGGGGTAGATTGCACCGCATGGCTGTCCTGCCGGTAGAGATAGCGTTCCAGCCCCTTCGACCTCGTTGCTGCAAGTAAGGCGGAAAGTTAACTGAGACAACATACCACTAACTCTGGGAACACCCTAGCTTGGCTCGAGATAGATCTGCTTGCTGCATCTTGTGTTACATCGATGAGTAAGTAGTAGCTGTGGACGTGACCGAGACCTGCCCTCTCCCGCAGCTGTCGTCGGCACTCTTGGAGCTCTTGATATCGCGCTCTGAGTAGGTCGGTCGTGGTCGGTGAAGCTCCGGTGACAGACTCTGTCCTTTTGATGAGCCGCCGATCCAAGCCTAATTGCGTTAGCACAGAGTGTGACGTAGATATCTAACGCGTTTACCACGCGTAGCACGCGCAATAGGTATTCAATGAAACCCTATGAAATCCACGAGATTTACAGGGTTTGAATGCAGACATTTACTGTCCTCAGAATCGTCTACAAGTTCTGAACTGGTGACCAGTTTCGCACGATGCCGTCCACGGGAGAGCTGGGCGTTGCTCTGAACGCATCTCGCTGTTGTGAAGCAAGACATGTACTTCGTACGGTGACACCTCAGTAGCGAGGACCCTATACTTTGATAAGGCATATGATATTGTCCCTCAGATTGATTCTTCAATCCCATAGATTAAGTCATACCGTTATGAGCCGTAGCTCATAGTTAGTTAATCTTCTCCCGCCCTGTTCTTTCACTGCGCCTAAGAGAACGGAGACCAAAAATATTTGTCGCGCCGGGACTCTCAGTTTGACTCGCCCCGAAGACAAATCGCAACGCTCGTGATATGTCCTCTATATCGATGCCATGCGGTCGTCGGATCCGACGACGGTGCTGATCGACTACGCGCACGCTTGCCAGACACTCTTGTCATGATCACGGATAAAGCGGGGGTTGCAGGTGTTTGGCTCCTTCAAACTCGGCGAGCGTCGTCTGTACCGATTTGGAGACTCGAGGGAGGTGGCTCAAGGTTTGCTTCAAGGTGGAATGCAAATTGGTGTAAGCATCGGCGCTGATTTTCTCGGCTGCAAAGTCCCTGTCTATGGCTTGCTGCATGAGCTTCACTGCCGCGACGACGTGGTGGGGATAGGGATCGATCGCGACCAGTGGCACAGTGATGCCCGTTGCCTGCTGTGATGGAGTCGCTGGGTCGGCGGGATCGAGATTGCGTTGGAGCTTCAAAGTGTATTTGTTGTTCAAGCCGAATGCGAGGCAATTCATGACCCATGTTTCCGCGTCAACTCTCTTCGCCGAGAAAAGGGAGAGGAGGTCCTCTCGCAGAGTCGCCGTCGCGATATCGGTGACCATCAGGATCGCGAGGTTATAATGGAGCATAAGATCATCTGTAAAAGGCTTAGGGCAGCGCACACAATGAATGTAAAGGGAGACTTACACCAGCGAAGTCGCGTCTCTTGATTGAGAAACTGGATTCGTCTCTGGCATGCGATCAGCAAATCTCGGTAAGTGACGTTAAATTGATCGATGGCGTTGGACACGGAGTTGAATGCCCTCAGGACTTCCGACTCGTCATGGCCGTCTCTCAACGATTCCTTCAGATTTGCGGTCAGTTTCCAGACCAACAATTTCCAGGCGGCGCCGGCTGCTATGACTTGATTCGCTCTTTCATCGGTTACTTCGACGTCGACGTGGTTCCAGTCGCGTGCCGATTCGTGGAAGATCCCGATGCAAGCCCGGACCATGCGCCATGATGGTTCAGACTCAAAGCCAAACAGTCCAGAGGATAGTAATGGCCTGCAGTTGAGGGTCAGAGAAGCAGATGTGTCAAAAGTGAGTGCAGCCCAGTAAGCAGTGCTTTCGGCAATGATGAAATTGGCGGTCGCCAGTGAAGCAGGACTGGCACCAACGGGCCGGTTTGAATTCGTGAGGTTGACTCGTGTCCCGTTGAACTGAAGACTCTTTTGCCGGGCGCGGAGTGTCTGGATTTGCTGAAGAGCAGCGTGAACACAGACCTGTCCAGATACGCCCTCAAGCTCTTCCTCTTCGCAAACGCCCACTGGTATGGGCGTGAGAGCAAACAATAGTAAAGCGAGCATTGATCGATAAGACGGCCTGTTGATGACCTTGAGCATGTCATTGTGCGCGCGCCGCCATAGGCGACAAACGATATCGGGGTCAGACGGCGCGGGGCAAGGGGTCTGGTAAGTCAAGGGGAGCCACCGAGCGGCGAAAGACTGGATGGCATGGTCAAGGAATTGGTCGAGCTGCAGGTCTCTCTCATCCCTGGCAGGATCTCGAGGGGTTTCAGCACCGGGCGCCGCCCCTGCGCTAGCTTCCTCTTCGTCAATGTGTCTGTCGAGTTGGCTGCAAGTTCGACGTATGCTGATCACCTCTCCCAAGCTCTGTTCTCCGAAACTGCCATTGTCAGACATATCCTGAACTCCATCGACGGTGGACCTACGCAAAAGGATTGCTGTGTCGGCCCATCCACGAGCCGAACACCGTTTCGAAAGCGGCCTCATATATCGTATGAAGCCATTGATACTGGACTGGGTCGGTCTCTTCTCTGGTCAAGGGCCTTGTGAAAAGAGCTTGCGACAATTGATGCGAAGAAAGGCTCCATTCGTAGCTTGTTCCGCGTGGTCAGATAAAGCACTTAAGGTCATGGCTTATCATACCTGCTCGAGCGTCCGCGGAATACCGTCTCCGAATTCTGTCGAATTAAGGTAGGTGACGAGTCGCCGCCGACGCTGATGTGGGTGTCTCCATTGACAGTCTCCTGCGTTTGCTGTCGAAGCCGATGCCTTCGAGTCTTCCCATCGACACTTTTCCGACGGGCAGAGGAGCTCGTCGCGCCCGGCTTCATCCACTATCGAGATGCAGACCGCAGTCAGCATTGTGTCATGTGTCGGCAGTTAGTACTTTTGAAGAGGGCGTCCCCACCTCGAATGTGCAGGGCAGTTGGCGGTTGAGACACCTGGTACACGATACCAGCTCATCCTGATCCACTCGGTTCCGGCGCGCCCTCCCAGCATCGCACGCGACTCGGGCTTTTCGACACTCGTCACAACTAGAGAATTGGATCCGGCGCGGAATCAGATCGCTTTGCGACATGCCATTTGAGTCCTCGCTCACCAACGGACGCAGAGCCGGGGTTGAGAAGCATGTTCGAGATGGAAGGAAAGGACCGAAAGTGAAGCGCGCGGTAGTGTCTGCTGTTCACGGCGCCTAGCTTTGAAATCGAATCGGCCCAATTACCTGTTAGGTTTGCAACAGCCTCGGAAAGAGCATTTCGGGGAGCCTGGGCGGGGGAGTGCGGGGCCAAGAGGGCTTCTTGGGCCTGCGGTTTCTGAGGCTTTAGGGCTCTGGGGCCCGAGTGACGCGCATCCAACATGGGCCGAAACAGCCCTGCTAGTCGCAACCCTCAAGCTGAGCTACATTGTGTTCGTGCATGGCCGTGGGTTAACTCTGTTCCTCTCTATCATGATTTCGAATAGCTATAAAACCCTTCTCCGCTCTTGACGCCTAGTCGACCGTCTTGAACAAAGCGCTGTAGATACTCTCGTGGCTCGCTAGGGATGTCTCGCCGCTTTTCCGCATAATGATCCTCAATGTTGAGTACGACATCTAGTCCGACCACGTCCATCTGCTCAAACGGACCTTTCGGTGTCTTTAAAACGTCTTTAAAGATGGCGTCTATCTCGGAGGGGGTGGCGACGCCTTCTGCCGCCGTGAGCAATGCTTCTCTCTTGATTGCGGCCCAGATCCTATTGTAGATGTAGCCCATAGAATCCTTCTTCACATGGAAAGGGCTGAACCCATGTTCTCGACATTGCTGCATGAGAAGCGGGATGATCGCAGGATCGGTATTCTCATGGCCCATGAGCTCAATGGCCGATGTCTCCGGTGGCCAGTAGGTATGAGCGCTGAGAATCCGCCGCGCATTTGACAGGCTTAAGCCGTCGATGATTTCAGAAATGCTGTGACTGCTCGAGTTCGACGCAATGATCGCGTCTGTTGGTGCTAGCTCGTCAAGTTGAGCGATGACCTGTCGCTTCAGCTCCAATTTCTCAGGGATGCACTATTCCGACATGCGGATCAGCTCGTCTGCATGCCATGGCTTAAGTGACTGATATGCTCCTACCTCGACAATCAACCATGTGTCCTGGAGTGCTGCACGCAATGAACCTGGGGTGAAAGTCTTGATATCACCCCATCGTGCGTCCGCCCTTCGTGATGCACCTCTCAGGCTGTCGATATACTTCAGACTGTCGGACAGTTGTTTCTCCTGGGCATCGATGAGGTGAACTGCTCTTCCCTGGCTTGACCACTGTGTCGCCAAAATGTAATCAGCTGGTGTTCAGGACAGGCGAGGAACGATGCTGATGAATCTTACCATGTAGGCTAAACGCCGGCCTTGAGTCCCAGCACCGAGAAGGGCGGTTGCCCTTCCTGTCGACATTGCTAAATCTCAGAGACGCTGGTTGAAGCATAGCAAGACCTTACAGGGGTTTCGCCATTCATAAACCCCGGCTTGCGACTCTTGGTTGGTCACCGCATTGAGTGGCAATAGGCGCTGCAGTCTGGAGACAGGAACCGAGGTTGTAACAATTGGTTTGGCGCCGATCCCCAAATGCGACCGGATCCGAAATCGATTTCTACAAGGGTCATCGGTTGTCCTCTTCTGGTAGGACGGCCGCAGCCTGGTCGACATCGGTTGTGCGGACCCTTGAGGAAGGGAAATGTACAGCAGTCGCAATGGTGCAAGTAAGACATCCATTCTACCGGCGTGTCAATATGTAACATTGGTTAGCACCCTGTCTGGAGCTGAGTCTGGGCTTCTCATTCCATGGTACCCAAAAGCTGGCTGGTCACTCCCAATACCGATATACGAGAGGGTCGCCACCAAAGATCCCAATGTTGGCTACCCTGGTGAGGACGAAGCGCATAGTCAGAAACTTTGGAATTTGAACATGGCTTAGGGCACTCCAGCCCCTCCTTATACATCAACGCTAAGGAGAGGATCGCCCAAGAGAAAGGGGAACAATTCTTCGGATATCCAGTAGAGAAGGATGAGCATGGCCGAATCCCAGGCTCGGCGAGGACAAGTGAACGAAAATGATGTGTGGCGCAGTGAGAGGGATACCCCATGGGGTAGGACAGGTTCGACATGGCAAAGTTCATAGCCGAATCCACACAAGACCCGCATGCCGCCGTCATCAGTAGGAGCTGCTGCGACGAGGTCGAGCACCATGGGGATCTCCACCTTCACAAAGCCAACCTTACCGAAGCAAGGCGTTCATCCCACCGAAGCTCTGCATCAGGGCCCAAACAGCCCTGACCAAGCACAGAATAAGTGGGTGCATGTTCTTTCAAACAAGACTATACCACAGCCAGGACCGCTTGTCTCATCCATACCTACGACGATGAAACCAGAGAGTGCCGCAAACCGCACTAGATAGATAAAGTGGTAGAACTCGAGCCATGGGAAAGTCAACGGCCGAATAATACTGTCGAACTCGACAACAAAAAAGTGTCTGCTCTTGAGCCTTCGGCACAAGCCGTGGGCAAGGACGCCCGCCAGAAACGTCTCTGGGATGCGCCCATGATCATCAGACACTTCGTCGCTCGCTTCGGAGGCGAGGCGAACCCTCTTTTGGATGCCCATCACGAACACAGCGTGGCGTTCAAGGATAGTCGAAGAGCTGGATCCACGAGCGACAGTCCATCTGCTTCCTCATATTTGGGACCTTCACTCGACAGGTGAGGGTCACAGATGAGAAGTGGTCGTAACTGCGCAGACCCTGGCCAGCAGGCATCCTTCCAGGTATTCTAAAGCGATCCACCGAGTATCTGTGGAGTACTCGTTTTTCAGTTCTCACGCAGACATCATGGATCCCCCTTTCAGGAATCCTTGTAGGACCCGGACTGGTGGGCCTGCTCATTGTCACGATCAGGTTTGTTCTCCTGTATTAGGTTGCGCATGCGCCAGAAAGTAGTTTCAGGGGCGACACCGCATTTTGCCTCGATGTTTGTCCATAACTCCCTCTTTTAGCTTCGGTTGCACGATCGCTGCTTGTGTTTCGGGTGCGACCTGTCATCGGACGATCCTCACGAATTCGGTGAGCGACAACGTAGAAGAGAGCCTGCCACCCTGCTTGCTCTCATTGGCCTGCGATTTAGGACCTCGCAGAGAAAGGAATTAGATGCCATGGAAGAAACCAAGTGATGTAGAACGATTCCAGCATGACTGCGAATTCAGTACGAGATTTAGTACGGTAGATCATGACTACGGCAAACGCGCGTCGTTGAGCGATCCACTTCCTCACAAGCGCAATTATCGCCGTCGAGCCATTCCACTCATGCCTTCCCTCCTCCCTTCTTCACACCCTCCTCGTATCATCTCACAGGCCGGCGTGTCCTCAACCCGGCCTACGACCGTCAAGGCCCAAGCTACCTACAGCTGACTCTTCTCCAAGCATCTCCAACCATGAGTTGGCGTCCAGCTGGGATGTTCCATCGATGCTTATTCCTCGCAACAATGCCACAATAGTGCGCAGCCAAGCGACGCTTGCGACGACTGCGACGACGATGTCGTTAAAAGGTGTATGTCGACACCTTCATTCACTTCTACCAAGTAAAGCGGCACGGGCGTGAACGGCACACAAGGTCATGTCCCGGTGCGTGCCACCCAGCGTGCATCGAGGGCGTACACATATGGGCTCGTCTCTTTCAGTGTCATTCCGTTTCTCGTTCCACAGCCCATCCGACTCGATGGCATATTCCATTGCCCGGATCATTCGTTGCGGCCGCCGGGATCTGTCCCACGCAACGCCGCGAGATGGCAGCGTCTCCTTGCCCGTGTACGTACCGCCCTACCGCATGAACTAGTGGACTTCTCCGACCGACAACGCGGTATGACTCCTTCCACGGTAGGTACCTATTCGTCCCTATCCTCATGTGGGTCTGTGCCACAACCAACGCACCCACGACTCCGTATATTTTGCATCAAGCCAGGAAGAGATCCAACCGAACGCACACGCGTCACGGTGCTCTTCCCTACAAATCGACCATGGCGCTCGAAAGCGAACAAACCCTCACCACCATATCGCGGGAGGAAGATGTGGCAAGGTCTGCGCAGGTGATCGCCGCGGCGTTTTCCAACGATGCGCTCAATCGATATCTGTTTCTGGGACGTGAGTCACGGCCTGACCACCCCAAACTGTCGCAACCCGACCTGAGAGTCGAGTTCTGGCTGCCGGTCATCACTACCCGGCACAAAAACGGAGGTTCCTTGGTCCAGACGTACGACTTCGCAGCAGTGGCTTTATGGTAAGGTTGAGCAAGCAAAGAAAAAAAAGCTTGGATATCCCCCAATGCCCAAACCCTTACCGCGCGAGGTGGTAGTGTTGACGCGTTTGTTCGACCATCTTACTGAAAGAAACGATAGGCTTCCTCCTGGCACCAAGAAGCCTGTCCCCAGCGGTGCCGTCTCCGAAGGAATGGCCGAGTACCGGGAGAAGTTCGACGCAATGAAGCAAAAGTACCTGGGCGACCGTCCTCACTGGTATCTCAATCTCATTGGCAGATCACCCTCGAGGCGAGAGAAAGGTCCGTATGCTTCCTTCCCCAATCGTCGCCGCCAGGGCGAGGACGGATCCCCTTTCCGCACTAAGATGTCGCGAGGTGTCGCTGACTCTGCTGCGGCCTCACAGGCGCAGTCCGCGGCGTGTTAGAACCCTTCCTGCAGAAGGCTCGCGAACAAAACGTCCCGGTCTGGCTGGAGGCGACAAATCCACACGCCAGAGATGTCTACGCCCACTTCGGATTCCAAGTAGCAGAGGAGGTACGAATAGGCCAAGGAGTCGTCAACGCCGAAGGATGGGCTCAGCAAGGAGGCGAAGGGGTCTTACTCTGGGGTATGATAATAGAGGCTCAAGCAGTTTAAAATGGAAATCCAGGACTTAGATGAAAAGAGGTCGCATTGCATGTCAGTCCAGTTAGAGTTAGATATTTCTTATCCCTCCAAAGCTTGGACGACCTGAGCCCACTCCTCCGGCACGTAGGCTCCAGGCACGACTCCGTCAAAGAGACTCGCCATCACAACGCGATCCTCTTGTCCTCCCTGCCACGGCTGTCTGCCATGTTGGGCGATAATATTATCGTACACCAAAACATCGCCCCGCTGCCATTTGTGCAAGACGCGAATCTCGTCCGTGATCTCGGCCAGCCGCGCGAGGTACTTCTCCGGGATTGGCGTCCCGTCGCCGTACAACTGCTCTGCGGCGTTCTTCCTCGCAGCCTCGTCGTTGTCACCAGCAGCAAGGAAGCGCTTGTAGTAAGCGGCCAGCCCGGTGAACAGGGTCGGCAAGCCAGTCCCCGGCTGCGTGCGAATGGCTGGCAACCTATGCGTCAACACGATGCTACCATCGTCCAGCCACTCCCACGTCGTGTGCTCCCCGCGTCCATACCGCGCGATCTGCGCCTCGACCTTAGCCCTGCGCGTCTCCTCGTCGTCCCCGTCCTGGATCTCCTTCCCAAACGCCTGCCGCAGCGTCGACCCGCCCGCGTACTGCACCTCGGGCTTGTACGTGACCTTGCTGCGGATGCCCTTCTCGGCCAAGCGGGCGATAAACTCGGGCATCTCCTGCTCCGCGCGGTGAAACAGCTCGAGAGACGACGAGATGGGCGTCTCCCCTCCCGTCTCGGGCACCCGGTGTCCGTAGAAGAAGATGTACTCGGGCGCGTGCGGCACCTGGGGGGATTCATTGTGGTTGTAGATCAGGACGTCCTTGGGCGCCTCGTTCGCCGGGGCCACGTTGGGCGCCAGGATCGGCCGACTGACGACGATGCCGATGATTTCGTGCGGCGTCCAGCCGAACGCGTGCGCGAACTTGCTGAAATCCTCCGCGTCGTGGATGGGCAGGTCGCGGAAGAGCAGTGTGCCGTGCCGGGCTAGCTTTTGCGTCAGGACCCCGCCGCCTGGGGAGGATTGTAGCAGTTTGATCGTCTCGATGACATGGTCGAGATCGGGTTCCGCATCCGTACCGGTGCTAGTACACGGCCTGAGTGCCAGGGGGGTGACTGTGCCCGGCGCGTGAGGGGGTCCAAGCACCTTTTGGTTGGTAGGAGGTAGATCAAAGGACTCGAAAGCAACAAGGTTGGACGATGGAGCGTCGAGCTTGACCGATTGGTATGGGAAGGGTTGTACAGCGGCTGCTGCCATGGTTGCCGAACGGACAATAGAGGAAGATGGCAGAAGACCTCGGTTAGAATCTGCAGGACCGCTGGGCGGGAGAATGACGGGAGAAGTAGCTCTTAATATTAATACAACCCGTCTGTGTCTCTGATCGAAAGATACACTCAGCCTGTATTTTGAATCTCACGTATCCAGGACCGGGGCCACTTGCTCGTATTTGTCGTCGTGGTGGTGTCATCCAGCGCGAAGATCACGAACAACGGCATGAATGACATGAACACGGACATGCACAGGCACGCTGAACTCCGCTGCTTCCACATTCCCTATATCTCCAAGTTTAGATCCCAACTCTGCTTGCATCGGCGTTATGGGAAGCCCGAGTCCTACTGCTGTCCTGCTGCGGTGGTGCAGTAGTCATGATGTTGATTATATGAGGTGCAGTAGGGTTGAGGGTATTCGGTCAGGGCACCTGAATAAATAGACCGCAGGGCGTGGCCTAACACTACATACTGTACCTCTCAAGGTCTCCGGTCGGAGTCCATCCCTCGCTGGCTATCGCGATCAGTACATTTCTCTCCTTTGAGGGGGCCAAGGCCGTTGGGCGCTGGGTGCTAGCGCATCAATTTCGGGCATTGGTTCTTTGCCTTGCCCTGACCTGCCTTCAGCTACGAAGAGACGCCCTAAATAGTACAGTAGCAAGTCAAGGAGCCTGAGGAACAGAAGAGGAAGAGGAAGAGGAAGAGGAAGAGGAAGAGGAAGAGGAAGAGGAAGAGGAAGAGGAAGAGGAAGAGGAAGA